>BGPR01016202.1:6687-25648 GCA_013235015.1 Araneus ventricosus
ATAACAATAAAGTCATTCTAATGATTTTTATATGAAGTCAGATAGATCAAAGTTTGGATGAAACTTCATGCGAGATTAAAATGTGTGAGTCACTTCTATTAGTTTGCAAACTAACTATGTTTATCTTAGTATCATCCCTTTACTCAATCTGAAATATTTATGATTTGCAGTTGAGATGACAGAAATATTATTCTAATGATTGTTACATGAAATCAGATACATCAAAGATTTGATGAAATTTAATGCGAGATTAAAGGGTGTGAGTCACCTCGATTTGTTTGTAAACTAACAATGTTTATCTTAGTATCATCATTTTACTCATTCTAAAACATTTATGATTTAGAGTTCAGATGACAGGAAGATTATTCTAATAGTTATTATATGAAATCAGATGCATCAAAGATTTGATAAAATTTCTTGTAAGATTAAATTGTGTTGATCAGTTTCACTCTGGATACTGTCAATAGTCAGTTTCAAAATTCCTTTATATATGCGTTGAATAAATTACAAATATATGTGGAAAAAATTGCCAAATTATCTCGAAGTAGTAGAATATTGAGGGCTGTTCGATGTTGGAGTAATTAGGAGTTGGAATAGAAACGACAATGAGATCATTTTCATGAGTTTCATATAAAGTCAGATACATCAAGAATTTCAAGAAATGTCTTGTTAAATTAACAGATTTGCTGCCACTATTCAAGCCTGAGATTCGAACCATCTATCTGATTAAATGGCCCCTTCTCTGCCATCTCTTAACTATAGTAGAGAAGGGGTCATCTCATTAGATAATAGGTTCTGGACGCGCCAGCTCGTCGGCGCCAGTAAATGTATGAAATGGTGCTGATCACTTCCATTACTTTGTAAACTAATAAAATGTTTATCTTAGTATTCGTTTATTCATTCTAGAGTAGAGATGACAGTAAGATTTTTCCAATAATTGTTACATGAAATCTGATACATCAAAGATTTGAGGAAATGCTGTTCCAGTTTAAAAGGCTTTGATCTCTTTCCTTAGTTTGCGTAATAATGGAAGCTTATTTTGGTATTCTTTAACGTATACTAGAGTAGTTGCTATTTGGAATGAAAAGACAATCAAGTCATTCTAATGATTGTTATATGAAATCAGATACATCAAAGATTTGATGAAATTTAATGCGAGCTTAAAGGGTGTGAGTCACCTCGATTTGTTTGTAAACTAACAATGTTTATCTTAGTATCATCATTTTACTCATTCTAAAACATTTATGATTTAGAGTTCAGATGACAGGAAGATTATTCTAATAGTTATTATATGAAATCAGATGCATCAAAGATTTGATGAAATTTCTTGCAAGATTAAATTGTGTTGATCAGTTTCACTCTGGATACTGTCAATAGTCAGTTTCGATATTCCTTTATCTATGCGTTAAATAAATTACAAATGTATGTGGAAAAAATTGCCAAATTATCTCGAAGTAGTAGAATATTGAGGGCTGTTCGATGTTGGAGTAATTAGGAGTTGGAATAGAAACGACAATGAGATCATTCTAATGAGGTTTAATAAAGTCAGATACATCAAGAATTTCAAGAAATGTCTTGTTAAATTAACAGATTCGCTGCCACTATTCAAGCCTCAGATTCGAACCATCTATCTGATTAGATGGCCCCTTCTCTGCCATCTCTTAACTATAGTAGAGAAGGGGTCATCTCATTAGATAATAGGTTCTGGACGCGCCAGCTCGTCGGTCCTAGTAAATGTGTTAAATGGTGCTGAACACTTCCATTACTTTGCAAACTAATAAAATATTTATCTTATTATTCGTTTATTCATTCTAGAGTAGAGATGACAGTGAGATCTTTCCAATAATTGTTACATGAAATCAGATACATCAAAGATTTTATGAAACTTCTTGCAAGATTAAAATGTGTTGATCAATTTCACTCTGGATACTGTCAATAGTCAGTTTCGATATTCCTTTATCTATGCGTTAAATAAATTACAAATGTATGTGGAAAAAATTGCCAAATTATCTCGAAGTAGTAGAATATTGAGGGCTGTTCGATGTTGGAGTAATTAGGAGTTGGAATAGAAACGACAATGAGATCATTCTAATGAGGTTTAATAAAGTCAGATACATCAAGAATTTCAAGAAATGTCTTGTTAAATTAACAGATTCGCTGCCACTATTCAAGCCTGAGATTCGAACCATCTATCTGATTATATGGCCCCTTCTCTGCCATCTCTTAACTATAGTAGAGAAGGGGTCATCTCATTAGAAAAAAGGTTCTGGACGCGCCAGCTCGTCGGTCCTAGTAAATGTGTTAAATGGTGCTGATCACTTCCATTACTTTGTAAACTAATAAAATATTTATCTTATTATTCGTTTATTCATTCTAGAGTAGAGATGACAGTGAGATCTTTCCAATGATTGTTACATGAAATCAGATACATCAAAGATTTGAGGAAATGTTATTCCAGTTTAAAAGGCATTGATGGCTTCCCTTAGTTTGTGTACTAATAAAAGTTTATCTTTTTAATTCTTTAACGTATACTAGAGTAGTTGCTATTTGGAATGAAAAGACAATCAAGACTTTCTAATTATTTTTATATCAAATCAGCTTTCTTGAAGAATCAAAATGTGTTGATCAATTTGTATTCTAACGAATGTTTGTCTTGCTATTCCTTTACGTTAGCGTTGAATAAAATACAAGCATATGTGGTTAAATGTGCCAAATGATAGAAGAACTGTCTGAAATGTATCATCTTGTATGTAGTACCACATGAACCAAATGAGGCCACATGCGAGCGGTATGTAGTTTTGTTCTAAAAACTGTAGATAAGTATAAATTTTTTGACGCAATCAGTAAAAGTGATAAATCCAAAATGTGTACTGAATTCTCTAGACTATGCTACGAAACTTTACACAAAACGCGCCATATTTTTTAACCCTTTGCTGACAAGTAACTTTAGAACACTCAGATCATGTTGGCACACTTTATACACCACCCCATGTTTTCAAACTATGTTCTTATTTAATTAAATAGAACTTTATTTTTTATAGTGTAATAAGATTACGGGTTTGAATGGATATTCTTCACATGTGTGCCCGAATTGTAGCCGCCATGATCTTCGTTAACTGGGTTTCCTACGCCCCAATCTCGAAATCGATGAACTGTGGCGCACATTATACGCCGTACCTGTACGCAAAGGGTTAAGGATATGAGTAAGTCGACGCTTTGCGTTTTCTGTTGGTATTTTTCAAAGAATTTTTACTGTACAGATAGATAATACGAAATATTAAGTGATTGATGCATCACTTTCATTTGGAATAATGAGATTCTTACTTCTGCGATTTAACTCTCATTACTGATTTCCTGACGAAACTAACTGTCACAAATCGAATATATAAATACACATTTTGAAATCTTTTATTCGAAATTTTCCACTTCTTAATTATTATTTAAAAGAATAGAATGAATTTTACTTCATCCGACTGTTTTGCGAGCAGCTGGTGGGTTTAGTGGAGTCTTTACTCTCATGGCTAAAATGGAGACAAATTTTTCATCAATATTTATCGCATCTATTGAGAGAAAATAGGAAAATTAATACATTTGCTTCACAGTTCCTGAAAACAAAAACGGATACAAAACTGATTAATGGACATGTTTTATGAACTTGAGAAACATATTCTGATTCAAGTATGGAACAGTAATTGATCACGTTAGTATCCTGTATTTATTCAATAATATAATCTGTGTTTCATGAAAAGATTTATTTGCTCCTTGCAGGGATATATATATATATATATATATATATATATATATATATATATATATATCCCACATCAGACCAGTATATTTTTTTTGGCTCTCCAGGTTTTTATATTATAGTTCCATTAATGTCCTTTCTTAAAACTACACGAGGGACATCTAGCATGCAAATTCCGCCCTAGCCGAAGTCATGTGGTTGACAAGAGAGACAAATATTGACAAATAGGCAACTCAAATAAGGCTACCCATGTTCCCAAGAGGTTACAGAAAGGGCAAACAGTCCAAGGTACAACAAGTATAACACTCAAGTATCAATTAAACAGCCAATAACATAAATAACATAAAAATTCGCCTAAAGTAACATAAAAATTCATCAAAGTAGCTGAGACGAGAGAAATTAACAAATAAAATAAAAATAACAATTATCTAATAGAAATAATTTAGGAACCAAAGAAAATAATATTACGTTCTAAACAATGAAATTTTCAAGAATAAAAATACTCAAAAGAATTTATCTGAATCAAAGAATTGTTTAACTAAAGAGCAATAAAATAAACACAAATATACCACGGAAAAATATGAGTTTAAATAATAAAGACAAATCTAATTAATAAATACTTTAAAAAGTCTAAAAACATAACTAAATAGTCAACATAAAAGCACTCATCATAAGAAGCAAAGTTATAAGGATATACAGCATAGAGAAATAAAAGTAGTGAGCTACACGAGGGATAATTTGCAACAAGCCTCCCAATTTTGAACATTATTAAATTGACGAGATCAACATTTAAGCCAGCAAACCTCTTTTCGAAACCCCACCAGCCGGAAATTTTTTGCAATTTTCAGATTTAATGTACACCAGGTACGTATATACGAAGGATCCACCGTGGATTGGATCTCAAACTCGCTTTCCTCAAATTCCGTAGCTGATACTCTGTCATGAGACCACCGTGGCCATGTCCAGGTTTCCAACCAAGACGCAAAGAGCATTTCCAATAGACTGAGCTTCTAGAGAAGGTTTCATATAGAGGTTTTAAAATCTTACTAAGGAGTAAGATTTTGTACCAAAATACAGAATTTATTACTTGTATTTTGGTTTTGCATTTTTCCTTTGGGTAATACATATTAGATAGAGCATAAAGATCCCTAACATTATTAAGAACTAACCCGAATAAAAAGTTTCACATTCTGGAAGATAATTACTCTATTCTACATAATCACCTATTTCGCTCTTCCCTCTGGCGAAGTCATTGCACCCTTACAAATTCAACACGGCTGAAGTGAAAACGAAATTCCCACAAGAAAGTTAGCTGAAGAAAGAATAAAACAAATTTAACTTCTCTTTTAATAATTAAACCCGGAATATGAGGCACTTAACAAGCTAAGTAATTCAATCTAGCAGCATCTACCTTAATTTTCTTTTTCATTCTAGAATCATATTGATTCTATATATCATTTTCTTTTTGATTCTAGAATTATACTGATTCTATATACCGTTTTCTTTTTGATTCTACAATCATACAGATTCTATATACCGTTTTCTTTTTGATTCAAGAATCATACTGATTGTATATACCGTTTTCTTTCTGATTCTAGAATCATACTGATTCTATTTGCCGTTTTCTTTTTGATTCTAGAATCGTACTGATTCTATATACCGATTTCTTTTAGATTCTAGAATCATACTGATTCTATATACCGTTTTCTTTTTGATTCTCGAATTATACTGATTCTATATACCATTTTCTTTTAAATTCTAGAATCATACTGATTCTATATACCGTTTTCTTCTTCATTCTAGAATCATACTTATTCTATATACCGTTTTCTTTTTGATTCTAGAATCATACTGATTATATATACCGTTTTCTTTTTGATTCTAGAATCATACTGATTTCATATACCATTTTACGATACAGTTTGATTCCAAAGCATTGGTGCGGGTAAATAATAGAATGATGAAGAAAAACAGAAAAAGAACTGGTATGTTTTACTAAAAAATGTAGTTAGTTTTTGACCACCTTATATGCAGCTATGAGACATTTTATTTCATGGTTCTTCAAATCTCTTGACTTTAGTTTTCAGAAACTATTCAGAACAACTTATTATTTTGAAACTTTTACTTTTTTAAACCGGAAGATGAAATATTATCATAATAATAATAAACTAAAAGTGTTTCTTCGCTATATATGGTCGCTTTCGTTTAATTAACATAAAGAACCCCCTAACATTAATAAGAACTAACCCGAATAAAAAGTTTAACATTCTAGAAGATAATTACTCTATTCTACATAACCATCCTTTTAGCTCTTCCCTTTGGCGAAGTCATTGCACTCTTACATATACAACACGGCCGAAGTAAAAACGGAAATCCCACGAGAAAGTTAGCAGAAGGAAGAATAAAACGAATTTAACTTCTCTTTCAATAATTAAACCTGGAATATGAGGCACTTTACAAGTTAACTAATTCATTCTAGCAGCATCTACCTTAATTTTCTTTTTGATTATAGAATGATACTGAATCTATATAACGGTTTACGATACAGGTTGATTCCATAGCATTAGTGCGGGTAAATATGGAATGATGAAGAAAAAAAAAACAAAAAAAAAAGAACTGGTATGCTTTACTATATAAAAGTGATTAGCTTTTAACTACCTAATATGCAGCTATGGACATATATTTAGCGGTTCTTCAAAACTGTTGACTTTGGTTTTCAGAAACTTTTCAGAAGACCTTATTATTTTGAAAGTTTTACCTTTCTAAACCGAAAGATGAAGCATTATAATAATAATAATAATAAACTAAAAGTGTTTCTTTGCCATATAAGGTCGTTTCGTTTCATTTTACTTAAAACTTTTAAATAAAATATTTCTCCAAGAAATGGATTATTATTTCAAAGATTATATTCTGAGTACTTTTAAACATTCAATCTAAATTTCGCTTTCAATTTCAATTTTTTTTAAAAACTGAATGAAAATTGCAAATCCAAGAAAATATTATAAATTTTTGAAATTCCTTTCTACGCTATCGTATTTCAATTACTTACCGATCATTCTTATTTCACTTGTTGTTTATGTTTGCATAGAAAATGCAAATTTCTTAGAAGATTTAGGTAGATAACATCAATATTCTCGAGGATTCGACGCATTTGTCAACAAATGCTGAAAGAACCTCAAAATAAATTGACAACCACTTGCAATCCTTTGAGTAAAATGGGTCAGCAAGTTAAGCCCATCTATTTTTAATATTTTGCTCTTTTTTTATTTAATCTGACTTCTGTCAAGTTAATAAATATGATGTAACTATTTTGTATGCGAATGTTTTATTTTTTTGTAAAGTCATGATTTGAATTAAATTTTTACGATTACAGTATATGACATGAAGTTTTTTTTGTAAATAAATAAAGAATCTTAAGGTTATCCATATTTCAAAAAAATATTATAAAGTCTATGATAGAAAATTATATGTTATACCTTGTTATTAAACTTTCATCTGATTCATAAATTTATTGTACATTTGTGATTTTATTCATTAAATACACTGCATATCTCTTCAGTATTTTTCAATTTTTCATTTGCATATGCATAGCTTCTTAACACACAATTCGAAATTAGCCTGCTAGACCACTTTCATTACTATATATATCAAAACATACAAGAAACAACAGACAATATATCAAAAATAAACAAGGGAACAAAAAGAAAAATAAAGGTAAGACAAAAACTTAATAAATTGTAAAATGAAAGATATCATGGCAAGCCGCTCATCAGGAGGGGAAACCCGCATATGAAATGTTGCATTATATATATAAAGTTTACATCGTTAAATGAAAACGCAGTTAGAACACAATGACGATTCCTCCGGGATGAAATCATTGTGAACTGCTAAACAGAAAAAGAGTTTGACATTTTCTTGGACGACACTGTAAGGTCACTGATTGCGATCCTAATTTCCATCCTTAGTGTCAAACCAATATATATATATAAACTTGTTGCCTCAAAACTGCAAGAAATTCATTATTTTCTTGAAATTAGGCTTCGGTGTTATCATTCAAAATGCATCTCTAAAAATTTTTTATTTTCTCCAATTCTTTGTGTTATATAGACTACAAAAAGGAATTCCCTATAACCCTGAGTAAAGTCTTCAAAAACACATTACGTAGCAAGAAGGGGTTCCTAAATCTGTAACACATAATACACAACCAACAACAAATATGCCAAGCTACTGAAGAAAGTCCTTCTGAATAGAATATTGCAGATGGGGCTGAAAAAGTTAACTGGCAGACAATTTAAAGCAGCAATAGGAAGGAAATAAAATCTACTTATTTACAAGCTCAGAAAATGCCTGGAAGAAATCCAAGATTCGAAGGTTTTATGAGAAGATAGTGTATGCTCTCTGCATACTTAAACATGTTCTAAGTTCTTATATGCTGCTGGAAAATTTGAGGAGCAAGATATATTTGGGGATGTGTTTTTTACTACTTTTTTAAATTCTTGGGTGTGAAATATGGGCTTCATATTTTAATAGCGAAGATTTATTGTTTATGAATGGGTAATCATAAATTCAAACTTTGAGAGTTTGGAAGAGTGCAAATTTGCTGATTGTTTTTATTCTTATATGTTCCGACAGGTTAAGTAATTTCTTTTATATAGATTCCCTAAATGGTTATATAGATTCCATAGGATATTTATACAATCTGCGGCAAATAAAAATTATATAGCTGAAGGCGATAGGCTTATAAAAAACTATTTAACCTGTATTAAACTGTTTCAGGGTTGAAATAGAAAATACCTATTTTAAGGTTCATTTAAAATATATCTAGAAAGCGTAAAAAATACAACTTTTATTTCCGATGAGGTCAAATATTGCTCTCTATTTCCAAAACAAACACACTTTGTATTGTAGCAGAGAATCAAACCATATGAGTTTAATTGGACACACAAATTCCTGATCTTCGTTGTTAACGACTGGATTTAACTTTTGTTTACTGGTTATATTTCCTACTGTCAGAAAGTTATTCATGATACTAAAACATTAATTAAAAATATGTTATCTGTTTTCTTATTTTAAATCAAGAGCCATCGGAACTTTCCGTACAATTTAAGATATAGTGGAAGAATGACGAAATAAACCTGCAGAAATATTCTTGCGGAAGAAAAACAGCTGTTTTCAATTTGAAGTGTTTAGGAATATTTACTTATGCGATATAGATACAGGGTTTATTAGGTACTTACTCATAGACCAAAAGAAAGTAACGTAATCTTCAAAGGAAAAAAATCGACTCTAGAATTTTGATGAATATCAACTGCTTAGATTTTCGGAATTCTGCGAAAGCATTTTTGGAATTTTATGTGTCGCTCTTTCTCTCTTTTGGTGTATCCATTTTAGAACATGAAGACTCAAAATCAGAACAAGATAGAAGAATGATATTTTGTATATTGTCTTTAAACAGCAATTATAGATATCAATCAAATTTTAAGCGAAATCCGTGAGTGGAAAGTCTGTCCTTCTATCTGAGTAATTGTGCACATGGTAGTTCTATAACGCACATTACATGGATGAAACTTAGTATGGTGTTTTATATGACCAAGATTATCTTTCGGTCGGGTGCAAAACAAATACTAACAGGTTCGGGCTCAATTCATCTGTGAGATTAAAAGTTAATTTTTTCCATTGGCCTAAGGAGAAGCTTATCAAACTGAAATATTTGTTCTCATAAAGCTATGTTGGCGTTTTAAAATAACTTTTTTGCATTTCCTTGCAATTTCAATTGACAAAATTTCCAGATGTTCAGGAGGCAATAGACGTTTATTTTCCCTTAAGGTTCCTTAGCAATGACAATTGTTGTCATTGAGATCCTGAAATAATTCGATACTTTTGAAACAATATATTGGAAATAACGATCAATATTGTTGAATTAGGGTCTCGGACACAGGTATACGATATTTTGCAGGTCTATAAAAAGAAATATTGAGAAAAATTTGTGAAATCAGAAATGCAAACATAATCGGCGCAACTCATCTACCAGATGAACGTGCCCTTCACGTACATCAAAAGAGCACTAGAGAAAAAATATGACGGGAGGCTGTCTTTTCAAACAGTCGCTGATGTTAAAGGCGAAGGACTACTTTACTCGCGTGACTCTTTTGTTTCTCGAAGTTCCTAGTAAGTTTTTACGTTTAAGTAAGGTTTTTATAACTTCTTTTTTACCCTTTATCTCTAAAATAAGACATTGGTTATGTCTTTAACATATGTAGTTACGGCGATATAGAGGATCGCGTCACCAATTCTTGCGTATTTTTGCCCATCTTCACGACTAAGTAGTCGCTGAACTAGTTATATTTTTAGCATATGCAGTTACCGAGATATAGAGGATCTCCCATACGAAGTTTTGTGGGGTATTGGCGTGTGAATCATTTTCCTTCCTGAGACCCAATAGGAGGAACGCAGTCCTACGTTAACTCTTTAATCCCGAGGCAACTTTTTTCTTCTAGCCCCTTTAAAACCGGAAGTTTTTGGCAGGAAGTGACATGAATTGGACTGGCCCATCCTGGGTGGTCATTTACCTCACCTCCATAGCCTCTTCTGTAACCTTCCCTTAAGACGCACGGAAATGGGCTTCGGTTGGAAAGGATAATTGGTCCCCCTATAGCGCTTATCTCCTGAACGATCTCAGAACCTCCCCTCCCCTCAAAAGACGCCAACTGCCTCAGACTTCCGTCGCTGAGAAAGGAATTTTTTAGACTGCCGGGACCGCCTCAGAGGGTTAAAATCACGATGCCCTAGTGTGAGCGGTAGGGAGACAAGAAGCTACTAGATATCCCGCACCTTTCTCGGTAAAACCCAAACTTAGGCCCAAAAAAATATAGGAGCTTCATCTCAGATCAGAGATTAGATCCGCTAGACGGAGAGTTATAAATCTGTATCAAAGTTTCGACCAGATCAGTTTAACTGTCGAACAGTGAACTGACGCGTAAGTGCGTAAGTGAACACGATAACAAAACATACCAAGCTGGATGAAAAGAATTTTGTTCATGACCTTTGTTTCAAATTGATAGATCTTTATCAAGGTTTGGACCCTATTAACTAACAGTATAGGTCAAAAATAAATCTTTGATTATTTTTAATGCTAGAAAATCACCCGTCATGGTATGACGGGTGCAAATTGCCTCTTCATTCGAGACATTTCCCGTCAAATTTGATGGGTTTAAAGAGATATATATGCGAGAGAAATGTTTAACACTGATTGAAAACAAATAAATAAACATATTTTATGACAGGAAATATATATTTTTTATTTATATATTTCTTTATTCAAAAAATCTCTTGGTCTAAAAAAAATCTAGAAAATCTAGTAGATATAATCTAGATAGATAGAAAATCTAGTTTCAAACCACTTCTCTACTTGTCAAACGCTGCCAAAAAATATCATCAAATTATATCATCACAATTGCAATAAATAATGAGATGCATAGCGTCATCCAAACTATATCATGAGCATGATATACCACTGACGTAATTTACTACTTTCTATTAAAAAACGGAAATTAATTTAAAATATATGATTAATATAATTTAAAATTTTTCAGGAACTATTCATCAGAGCGAGATAAATTTTATATCAATCGAAAGAGAATTTTATTTCACTATTTTGGAGCTATTAAATTTGAAATTAGAACAACACTTACTTATCTAAATTTAAAATTACTGAAATTTAGATGCTCTAACAATGAAATAATACTGTTTAACGTCATGCAGTGCTATGGCGCAAATTTAATTGTTGGTGACGACAAAACGTTACTAGATCAGTGAGAGAAACCTCTGGGCTATTATATTAATAATTATTCTGAAAAGAATAATCATAAATGAACAAAATATTAAGCACTCAACAATTTGTTATATGTCATTAAAATCAATTCCATAGAGAATCAGCACAGAAGCATATTCAAATTCATATCCAGAATATTATTAACTTATTAAGTTTTTTGCGTTATTGCGTTTATATGCCAAGCGTGCGTCTGATTCAACGAAGTTCATAAATTTTATTAATCCGTATTATATTAAGCATACTTACTTATTCTCAATCATATACATTTGGCATATCGTCTTCGCTGATTCGACCTCTGAAATGTATTCAATCGATTTTTGATTATTCTTACGAATCATTTATTCAATTTATATGAGATGTTGCGAGCATTTTCAATAACATTCCGTGTGAAGTATTTTTCGTTGTTCAACAATTTTCCTTGTACTTCAGATGTCATTGTGTAAATTTTGACGTTGCCAAAAACATTATCAAATCATATCATCAGGATTGAAATAAATAATCAGATGCATTGTGGCGTCCAGTCTATATCACGCGCATGATACACCACTGAAGTGATTTACTACTTTCTATTAAAAAACGGAAATTAAGGTATGTGACTACCCTAAATTCCTCGTTTTACAGAAAATTTTCGAAATTTGTTTTATTTGTTTATTTTGTAGTCCATACATTTAGGTATCTAAAAATGCTTTATTTTTGTTTCTGCTATAATTACAAATAAAGTTATAGCATAAATAATAACCGGAAGTGACAATTCTGATACCGGAAGTGGCAATTAAAAGAGCCTTAAAAATACAAACAATTAGTTTGAACAACTATATTTAAATTCTCAAGCAATATATTGTCTAAAAACATAGATTTAAGCTTCCATTTCTTATTTTTATTGTTTTTTTGGTTTTTGGCGACGCTTTTTTAAAAAAATACAACACAACAGTAATTACAACAATAAAAATTACTTTTTGGCGCTCAAATTGCTGTTTTATAATTTAATTCCATTTATTTTGAACTTTTACCTGTTCTCATGTGTTTTGAAATGTAAATTTATCCATAGATGCTTAAAAATTACATGAAAATTGACAAAACGCTAATTCAGATATCGAGACGCCACTAACTATCTACTATACAAAATTATTCAGAAAAAATCTGAAAAGCTGAAAGAACACAAAAGTCGTTTAAAATCAAGTAAAACAGGGTTTGTCTTGTAAATATGGCGAGTTTTAAGATTCTAAGATGTGTACAAAATTTTTTGTACTCTATGAAAATCTTTAAAAGCGTTTTCTGAGAAATTGGAATTTTCGATATTTTTCTACGTGGCAAGCATAATTTTGGAAAATGTTTTTAAGATATTAAAATGAAATTTGGCCAAAATGTTTTATTTGTTTCTAGCTATGTTATGAACTAGGATCTAAGCTTTCTGCCTATATTTATTTATTTTATTGACTTTTTAGTGAGAAAAATCGATGATTTTTTAAAAAAAATTCGAGTTTGTTCGCAAAGTTTCGAATATCTCCAACACCTTTCGAGGTATTAAAAATATCCTAGTTCATAACACAGATAAGTATGTTAGCTATATACTGTGCAAATATTGATGAAATATATTCAATACAACTTTTTATAGGAGGTTTGGCGTAAGTGCAAATTTTCACTAAAATTTTGCTAAAAATTGCCTATAATTTGAAAGTGAATGAAATTTCCAATGAAATTGCATTGGAATTCTCAGTTTTATAACTCATTTTAATTAAAAACATGAATGTTTCATTAAAAATTTAAAAATTTGAAAAAAAGTGCTCCGAAGGTAGTCACATACTTTGAAATATATGATTAATATAATTTAAAATTTTTCGGGAACTATTGATCATAGCGAGATAAATTTTATATCAATGGATAGAAAATTTTATTTCACTATTTTATAGCAATTAAATTTGAAATTAGAACGACAATTACTCTTTTAAATCTAAAATTACTGAAATTTAGGTTCTCTAACAATGAAATTATTTTGTTTAACGTCTCGCAGTGCTATGGCGCGAGTTTTATTGTTGTTGACGTCAGAGCGTTACCGAGAGACAGATCTCGGCTATTATATTAGTAATAATATGGATCTAATCTTAAACACGCAAAATTGTATATGTATACGGGAAAATCGTTAAGTGAACATTCGCACTGCTTCGATTCAAACTTGGCAATTTGGAAACTGAGCAATCCGGAAAATAAACAATCCTAAAGCTCTGAAAACATTAGAGCACTTTGGATACATTAATCCAATTTCTAATATGTATTATCTTTAAGATTTTGATTTATTTTCTTCAAATGCTTTTAATTTTGAAATGACACACAAAAAAGTCCATATAAAACATCAAAAGAGTCTTTAATCCTCTAACACCGAGAGAGACGGTCTAAAAAATTTCCCTTAACAGAGGAGAAGGCCGGTCTGAGGCGGTTGGCGTCTTTTAAGGGGAGGTGAGGTTCTGAGATAGCTTAGGAGATAAGCGCGGTAGGGGGTAAAATTACCCTTGACAACCGCAGCCCATTTCCGTGCGCCTTAACCCTCTTATTCCTAAGGCCATTGAAATAAAGGGACCTCAAAATACGGGAATGTCCGAGCTCCTCTATCAAAGATAAGGGAAATTCACTTTCCCCATCAAAAACCACAATGACAGCTGGCATTGCCCGAATTGTAAGAAAACTGCCCTCTTCCCCAAACACATCTGGGTGAGCCACTCTAACACGCATCGCGGGTGTGAAATCAATCACACTTAACGAATGGGGGTGGGATGTCAGAGTGATATGCGGACGTTTCGGACAGCTATCGTCTTTGCTTGAAGAGACGTATGGGACGGTCCCGTATCGATAGAGTTAAGGGAAGGCTATAGAAGAGGGTGGGGTAAATGACCACCCAGGTTGGAAGAGTCCAATTCATGTCGTATCCTCCCAAAAAGGCTCCGGTTTTAAAGGGGCAAGAAGAAAAAAAGTCGACTCGAGATTAAAGAGTTAAACAATATTTCCGAATGAAATATTTGTTTCAGAAACATTGATTACATAACCGAAATCAAATATGTCAAAATACCAAGGAAGACCCAGTGGAATATTGCTGACGAGGCTTGAAAAAACAACAAAAAAGTAGACTGGCAGACATTTTAAAGCATCGAAAAAGGAGGAAATAAGATCTACTTATTTACAAGCCCAGATAAAGCCAGGAAGATATCCAGGATACGGAGGCTTTATGAGAAAATAGTGTACTCTCTGCATACAAAAACATGGTTAGAATCTGAGCTGCTAAATTTGGAAAGAAAATATAGATGACAACCTGTTTTATTTTTCAGTCCTTCATTTCCAGCGTATTTTAAACTTGAGATTTATTATCTATCAGAAAAAACAAAATTTTTTCTAATGGTTAAACTTTAATATAGGTTGGATAATTTTCATGGAATGAAAAAAATATTGGCTGATTTACTATTTTCTATTTCTCTATATTTATTCTATAGTATTTGCTTCTTTACCTGTAAATTCTATGTTATTTGTTTCTCTCTTTGTTATATCTACATTATTTGTTTCTATATTTTACATTTCTTGACTTTTAACTAATTTATTTCTTTTAAGAGCAGGTTATGTAATTTGAAGCAGCAATAAAAAATTCAATATTCAAAAATATTCATACTACATTTTTCGATTCAACTAAGCTAGAAGGCTGTGCTATAGATATTGGATTATTAATTATTAATTATAACATTGGGTCTAAATGAAGAAAAAATACATCGTAAATGTTTTTCACGTATTAGAAGACCACTACATAGTGTAATCTGATTTAAAATTCTTTTTATTTCCTGTTAATTAAGTTAGTTTCTGTAATCAGTTGGTAAATTCTTCAAATTTCTCTTAAAAGAGAGCAAAAACAATTGTTTTGAATGTGAAGGAATAGGGTATACCAGGGATAGATGGACCGGTTTTTCTTCTAAGAATTTTAAAAAAAATTAGAATTCAACATTTTAATTTTTTTTAAATGAAATTACTATCAGTGCACCTTCAGGAAGAATTCACCATAATAACAATTGAAAATATTAACTATTAATATTAATTTAAAATCTAAAAATGATACCAAGTCGCGTGGCCCAACCTGCCCCGACTTCGGAGTAAGTTGGGACACATCACTTATTTAATATTCTGGTAAGGTAGAATTGAAGAAACATAAAAAAAATGTATCACATTTTACATTTCATTTTCTGAGAACGATAACCCAAGACAGTCTAAAGGAAAATCTCTTCCACACACCATTCGTTGATGAAGCCATAAAATTATAAAATTGTATGAAGCAAAAACACAAGAGATTGAAACTACAAAATGAATAAGTTTTATGTTGAAAACAGAATTAAATGACTTCATTGTTACAATTTTCATCATTATAGCTACACTTCTAAAACAGCAGCCTTCATTGTTTAAGAAGAAGCATTCTCTCTATCCTATTTTCTAACATAATGGTGAACCATCTTAGCAAGTAGCCCTACAAGAGATATAAAGTAGCATGATGTGATGATTATCACAAAAAATTCTTCCATATTATTATATTTAAGGCAGATAAATAATAATATTAATATAATAATAATCTAAATAATAATATAAATATAATAATAATCTAAATAATAATATAAATATAATAATAATCTAAATAATAATATAAATATAATAATAATCTAAATAATAATATTAATATAATAATATTAATATAATAATAATCTAAATAATAATATTAATATAATAATAATCTAAATAATAATATTAATAATACAAATCTGGTGCATTTTTTCTCAACAAGAACTGAGATACAATTTTTAAATTCATCGTAAGAAAATAACAGAGCATTCTGTTTTGCAATTATAATTGAGATGGAATCAGCTTAGATTTTCTTAAATTTATCTTGCATTTTAAATTTGTGCATATCCCATAAATTCAGATATATTTGTATATCGCACATCATTAAAAACTGTGTAGCAGCGTCATTTGATTTTGCAGCAACATTGAATCATTATAGTTATTCATAATATACATGTTATATATTAATTCAGGGCAATTCCATCTCAAAATTAAAAGAACATTTTAAAATCTTTTTAAAATATTACTAAAACTGAACTTTAAATTCTATTTGCATTTCAATTTTTTAAAATTTAGCATAATTATCGTCTTTTAACAACAATGGGATATTTGATATGTTTTAAATTCGCAAATTTTGACCATCATTACTACTTTCTTCCTTTGAATATAGAAGAAATTAAAAAGAGTAATTATACATGAAATTGAGAGAACGGTTACATAAATCATTTGATTTCGAGACTTCATTCGTTACAATTAGGCTTTGGATATACTACGTTACACATTCGCTCGCCATTTCTACAGGTAAACATTCTACGGGGCATGTTGGGCAGTCGGCCGAACGTGCCCCATGCGAAGTGGCCCAACTTACACCCATGTCGCCATTTTTATTGAAAATTGAAAGTATTTCAGCAAAAAAACATGCCCTACAGTAACTATGAACAGTTATCTTTCAGAATATTATTTGTAAAAATGGAAATTGTAATATACAAACATAGAAAATAAGATTATTTATAAGGAAGGAAAATTACTCACCTTGGCAAAAATTTGAAAATTCCAGCTAGCTCTTTAGTAGACGATGCTTCTTCAATGACCTTTATGGGAAAGAAGGAAAAAGGGATGACACATACTTGGCTGGTGTAACAGCGCTATCTATCGGAAAATATTTAAAGTATCGCGACTGACCCAACGTGCCCCTATGCCCAACTAGCCCCGGTCTACCCTAATTTTAATTTTGCTTCTTAATAATTGGATTCGAATCTGAATCTGTATTAGTAGCATTCAATTTGTAAATTTAAAATTTTTCACTAAAATTTCAATAACAAGCCTGTCGATTATGTATTTTATGACAGTTTCTTGAAAACAGTCTCTTCACTATTAGACTTCTATAAACGCTTACATTATATGAGTTTATGCTTATCCCAAAAGATTTGATATAAATAGTGGTTTATTAATCATTAATAATAACATTGTGTGTAAATGGAAAAAAGTCTCTTAAAATCTGTTTATGTATGAGAAGATATTTACGTAGTGTAATCAGATTTAAAATTATTTTTATTTCCTGTTAATAAAGCTAGTTTATGTTATCAGTTGGTAAATCTTTCAAATTGTCCTTAAAATAATGCAAAAAAAATTGTTTTGAAAGTGAAGGAATATTTTTAGTTTTGCTTCTTATTTATCGGGTTCATATCTGAATTTGCATTCGATCATTAAATTTCGAAAAATTATCGACTGTCGTTAGACGTTTTATGACAGTTTCTAGAAAACTTTCTTTTTCTGTATCTGTAGATAACATATAAATGCTTACCTTATATCAGTTTTTACTTAACCCAAAAGATTTGACATAAATAGTGGTCTGTTAATGCTAATAATATCATCGAATGTTAAAGAAACAAAAACCCTAGTAAATTTTTTTCACGTAAGAGAAATTAAACACATGTAAGTGTAATAAGATCTTTCATATCCTGCTAATAAAGCCAGTTTATGTAATAGTTGACAAATTCTTCAGTTGGCAAAAGAGCAAAGAAAAATTGTTTTGAATGTGAAGGAATATTTTTAATATTGGTTCATATATGGATTCATATTGTCTTTCCTCTCATTGCTTTACCATTACTAGAAAAAATTATTTTCCCTTGTCAGGAAGAAACAGGAGTCCTTACTATTTTTTTATTGTAAAAATGTAATATTCTACGGATTTTAGTATAATAATTTCAAAACTTGTTCCGGAATCCCTTTGTAAAAATGAAGCAAAAAATGCTATTCGCATTAAAAGGAAATGCATTGATGATATTCCATGGTCAAACCTATCAACTCAGTTCTTTTTCCCTAAAATTTATTTTCGATACATATATATATGAAATGTTGTCGTTTCTGTAGTCGTTAAATGATTAAACAGGCCGAGTTAAATTCTAATTTTTATTTTATTATGGGAGAGTGACGGAATGTACGTACATCTTAGTATAAGGTTTCAAGCCAAAAGAGAACAGAAGGTCCCTGCTTTTTCTTCTAGTATATTACGTAAATGTTTTAGGGAAAATGCATGGTGACAATAAGTCGCTGAATTCACGAGTTGTGTGCGTGTGGAAACGATTAAAATATTCTTTTAGTAATAAATATGTCAAAACGAGAGATTTAATATACCTCCAGAGCGGGAAATAGAACGAAACTGGAGTTTAAGAAAAGTGATTTTGGAATACATTAAGACTTTAAAATATAATATTAGAATTTGAAATAAAATTAAGTGAGATTATTACACACATATATATATATATATATATATATATATATATATATATATATATATA
>BGPR01016204.1:0-35046 GCA_013235015.1 Araneus ventricosus
TTTCTCGCGGAAAGTGTTATGTAGTATGTTCCAGGGTTCGCTCACAAACTGTCTTTTTATGCGAACTCCAGGAGGAAAAACAAAAACAAAAATAAATTGTTTACAAGCAAGAATAGGTTGCACTAAGCCATTACATATTATACCTCTGTGTTTTGTAGCTGGAAAGCTTATTCCTCATTTGTATAAATTTGTATAGTTGGATTATTTATCTATATACTGTATCTACGTTTGTACATCTGTGTATGTGTCTTCATATAAAATTTATGGTTATAATAGAATCTTCTCGATGCTCTTGGAATGATTGGTTAATTAAAGTTTTTAAAAAATATTTAAAATTTACATATTTGTAAAGTTGCCAAAATTATTTTCATACAGATATCTGTCCTTATTTCTATGATTGCAACAGTACTGTATCGTATAGTGTTTGAAAGTTTAAAATGCATGTGCTTTCTTCAAACTCCTCACATTTTCATCCGAACCCTACTTTGCAGGTTAACAAATTCGATAGATTTCAGAGGATAAATTAAGCAAGAACTGATGCAAAGAAGATTTCTGTTTTGTTGTGGAAGGTGACAATTTTTGTAAAAAAAGCAATGAATGAGCCTATGAAGCAATTATGACCCCGACTAACGGCGTGATACATATCAGTAAATTAAAGTAAATCAGTAGTATGAAAATTATATTTATCTATGTATAGTACCAATCCATGTAAAGGCTTTATGCATGTCTAAAGTTTATGCTGAGATGAAAATGAGATGGCACTTAACCCTTTCACACCGAGCGAGGCGGTCCTGGGCGGTCTAAAACTTTTCTTTAACAACGAAGAAGGCCGGTTTGAGGCGGTTGTCTTCTTCTGAGGGGAGTAGAGGTTCTGAGATCGCTTAGGATTTAAGCGTGGTACGAGCTCCAATTATCCTTGCCAACAGCAGTCCATTTCCTTGCGCCTTAAGGGAAGGTTATAGCAGGGTTGGGGTTGTGGGGTAAATAACCACCAAGGTTGGAGGAGTCCAATTCATGTCGTTTCCTCCCAAAAAACTCCCGGATTGAAAGGGGCTAGAAGAAAAAGTTCTCCTCGGGATTAAAGAGTTAAACACCTAAGAAAGATTGGCTTGAGTTTCCGGACTCGCTTCAACCAAACAATATTTAAAAACCATATAAACCTATTCCTATGTCTCTACCTAAAAAGTAGGTTCCCAAATTTCCCAATATTACTTAACTGTTCTCGGTTTGAGAGGCTAAAGTCAAAATGATACCAGTGAAGAGACTTGGCTTTGTTAGATTGGATATTCTTAACAGTTTGTACAAAAACCTATTTAAAGCTTCTTCAATTATTAGCAATCTTTAGGAAATCATTGAAATTTTTGAAGAAAATTAGATCTTTTATGATGAATCATCCTTTTTATTTTTAGTCTTTAGCATAGCCGTTATGAAAACATAGTACTCTGATATTTCTTTGATTTGTTCTATGATTTAAGAAGTATAAATGAACGCAGTTAGGCAAAAAGAACAAAGAACCCGACTCCAATATGTAAATTTCGAAAATATGTGACCGCAAAATATTACAGAAAAACTCTGATACTGCAAATTTTCAAACTAAATTTTTCAATTATTAGTAGTTTATTTCTCAACGGATTGTTGTTTTTACAATTTTGCATAACAAACTTAGCTCCCTAAGGTGTGCTTTTCCATAGTGAACTCGAATCCATAAGGTAACTCGTCTTAACTAATTACATAATTCTTGTGTAATGGGTACGGACAAAAGTAGTTATTTAGCTCTGTTGATTAATTTATCAGACGCTACAGTTCGTGACATTTAGGATACACAAAATTCAATGATTTTATTAGAAAAATTGTATATAATAATTAATTAGGAAATAATTTAGATTATATTTAAGCTGTCGCAGAAGTAATGAAAACAAGTTAAAGTGTATTATATATTATTTAAAGAAAGAAGTATCCCGAGCAAGTTCAAGACGTAATATCTAGAACTTGCTCGAAATATTTATTCCTTTAAGTATAAAAATCTTACTGCATTCTAAATTTAACAAACCCTGTAAGAAATAATTATACTGATACTTGTAGCTTACTCACTTACCAAATTTTATCCAACAATATATTTTAGCAGCTTCCTCTTACTGAAAACGACAAAATACATTCGACGATCTCTGTGCGTGACCAAATTGTCGGGGATCTCTATTAGTAGACCGAAATACTTTCTCCTTTTATCCTTGGTTCACTATCGTTCGAAAAACGGAGCTCACTCACAAAGAAAAGCAAGGAAAACTTCCAACATTATGAAAACAGCCTCTTTCCCTGAAAAACGTCTGCCATTCAAAGCCAGTAATCCTTTACACAAAAGACGAAATTTGAGCAGTACCTTCCTCCACAAAAGAAATATTTCAAAAGAGAACAGAAAAGCAAGAAATTCTCTTGTGATTTTTTTCTCAGTTTTTTTATTTCACACTGTAAGGTCGCGTTACATTATTTTTTGCATATTTGTTCCTTTTCTTAATACTTGAAGATGCGCAAATTATTTGTGAAGAAGTAGCGGATTTGAGAGTTTTTAATGCTACCTGATTCTTTTTTTTATTTTTTCTTTATTAGATTCTTAGCATCCACTAGAGTTTGTGGCGGTGGTCTCATATTATCACTTCTTTATTCAGAACGCAATTTTTGATTACTGTTTAAAAAGTAATTATTTCTAAACCTTCATACAAAATTTTAAAAAATATTTTAAAGAAAACTGATGGAGATGTAATTTTTTTCCATCCTTAAGAAATTTGTAATTTTTTTAAAAAACATTTTCTGTACTAAAATGACTATGAAATAAGTTTTTCCATCTAACAAAAATTTCTAAAAATTTTCTGTAATATCTGTATATATCAAAGAAAAAGTGACTCATTGACTCATCACGAAACCTCGCAAATCACAATGAATAGAAACTTGAAATGTGGCAGGTAATTGCTTATTGGTCAGTAGGTATTCACTAAGACAGGAATTTTCAAACTTTAATTAACCTTACCCTTAATTTTAGCGTTTTTCCGCCATAACTTTTAGCATATTATCCTACAAGAACCATTTTAACATCATTCTAAACCTCAAAAAATTAGCTTTTCATTGACACCAATTTTTAATTTCGTGTGATATTCTGTTTAATTATAATTAATTTTTGAAAATATTTCCAAACACAATTTCTAACAATGTTTTTATTGCTATTGTCTACAGCTTTTTTTGGATCTTGCGCGGAAGAGCTTCTTCACCAATCTTTCAAAAAACAATTATCAACTGAGATTGGTGATGGCGCGTTGAGCTATGAAAATTATTCCTGTCGATATTTTGAAACGTAATTTGATAAACGTTTGTAAATTATTTCTAAATATATGTGCTGTCTTTCTATGTATTTGCATTGTAAAAATTTGAATTGTATTGTTTTGTTTGTATTAAGAATATATATGAAACTTAATGAAAAAGACTTTGTAGTTTTTGAGATTCTATTGTAAAAACCCAACTCAAGAACCGACATAATATGTATTGAATATTTTACCCCGAGCAACAAAGTACCAGTAATTCGTAACTATGTGGACGAAGTCGCGGGCATCAGCTAGTTTTCATAAATTCTTCGTTTTTCAACGAAAAGAATTAATAAAAATCCTTAATAACTGTTGGCGTAAATAAGAATTTATTACGAACATCAATTAATATTATCCTCTAATAATTTATTTTTAATTTTAAATAAAAAAAATCAATACCTTTCAAAATAACAAATTTAATTGTTTTCTTCTTATATAAGATTAATGCCCTGCTGGAAATTATTTACTTAGTTAATTGCGAATGTAAAAATAAAACAGCACTTTAATAAGAGGGCGCGGACACTACCAGACCCGTCACTCCAATTTTTAAATTTCCATACTACCCCAAACTACCGAGAAGGAAATTTTCTCTGAAGAAAAATCTGCCAATGATGGAAAAGAATTTTTGTTCAATCTTTTAGAATTTTTCTTTATATTTTCACATATTCTGGTATTCAATGCGAAAAAATATTAAAATCTTTTTATATAGAACAGATAATAACTCAATATAAACGTCGAATAATATTTCGCTCTAATAACTTGACTTTTAACTTGGAAGTGTCAATATTTTTTCAAATTGTGAAGTCGATTTTATTTCCATATATACGACTGATGTCCTGATTGATTGTTTTGAAATTACACTTGAGTTATGTGTAGACATGAATTATAAAATTGGATTTTAACCAAATGTCTCCTGATATGCTTCTTCCTTCTTTGAACTTCAAACCAAACCAAAAAATCGAGCTGCTTGAACCAAGGCAGTTTTTAAGAGCTCCACATTAACATGCATTGTGGATCTATGATGGAATTAGATCTCAGAAACACGGTACTTGAAACTCGATTTCGATGTAATAGTTAAAGGAGATTATTAGATGAAGTGGATGACACGTGAACCATTACCTCTCTCTTAAAATACTCACGCCTTATCAAAACATTGAGAAGACATTTGAAAACCCGAGCCGTTACCAGATAGCCACAGTTGGAATCTGAAGTAACAGTTGGAGGAAAAACTGATAGATCAGATTCATAAGTTGACGGAATTGAACCATCTTAGATTTTATCGTGATTCTGTGATCGAATCGGACCTCTAAACCATGATCTTTGGAAATCGGAACTGAATCATTGCCATCAGGAAAACACGGTTTTAAACTGACGATCAGTTTCAAACGTAACTCAAAAATATCCATGCATTGTGGATCTATGATGGAATTAGACCTCAAAATCACGGTACTTGAAACTCGCAGTCGAAATACGCAATAGCTAAAGGAGACTATTAGATGAAGTGGATGACATGTGAACCATTACCTCTCTCTTAAAATGCTCACGCCTTATCAAAACATTGAGAAGACATTTGAAAACCCGAGCCGTTACCAGATAGCCACAGTTGGAATCTGAAGTAACAGTTGGAGGAAAAACTGATAGATCATATTCATAAGTTGACGGAATTGAACCATGTTAGATTTCACTGTGGTTCTCTCGTCGAATCGGGCCTCTAAACCATGATCCTTGGATATCGAAACTGAATCATTGCCATCAGGAAAACACGGTTTTAAACAGAAGTATCAGTTTCAGACATAAGCCACAAGGAACAGCGCCTCGCCCTGCTGTAGCATCCGGGTAACACATGAAAGACCGGCTGCCGCGACAGAATAGTCAGGCACTGAGGTCCCTGCATTATAGCCACCATTACGAGCAGCTCGTGCAAAAACCCTCCGTTTTACCGGGGTACGACCTGCCTTCGGAGATGGGCCCAAAGAGCCACACCACCATTATTGTACAATCGGGTTAGCGAGAGTCAGCTTACTTATACGGAAGCCTCTCATCCGTGAAATCGCGGTGCCCCCCCCATGGGGAGTTTCAGACATAACTCAAAAATATTCATGTATCATAAACAAAAAAAATCTGAACACCAATTGTCACATGCATCATAATATCGGGATATTTGCTCCTTGCAAAAAATACTATTTGTTTCAGAGGGGGGGGGGGGAAAGTGCACAACGATTTTTTAAAGAAATTAATGGCAAATTCATATAGCAGGTATACATCAATACAAAAATAGACAAAACAATAGGATGATATTACTTCAGAAATAGTAATACAAACAATTCTGTATCAAAAATGTTACCAAGTTTATTATACGAGTTAAAAAAAATCAAGTCTTAATAATTGCTTAGAATTTATTATCTTTTAGAAGCAAAATAAAGCAATAAAACATATGAACATTTTTCCCATTTTCTCCACCTAGATCAACAGTGTAAGTTTCTGCTACTTAACTTTAATATTAATTTAGGGAACACTACATAAATATTGGCTTTATATAAGCAACGTACAAAATTTCAACCGGTAATAAAAATTCTGTTCCTGGAATAGTTTTTGTTTACTTGTGTTTGTAATGATTAAATCTTATAGCGTAATTACGAAAGTTGGAATTGTTTGGAAAATAAACAATTATATTAGTGTTAATAAATAATAATAAATGCATTTTAAGATATTTGCTGAAAGTTATCTTTTAATTTCTCAGCTTGAAAGAAACTCTAATATTCATTTTTTTCAAAAAATGATGGTTTAAACATTCCATATCCAAAATCATAGTTATATTCATTTTTTTAAAAAATGCCACATTCAATCTACTGCGGCTTTGCGACAATTGGCTACCGACTCAAAATAATATACTTACAGTCTCAATATTGCAGTCATAAAGAATAGAAGAAATAAGAATGTCAGCGTAACTAGAGAAATAAATAACATAGTAACTAATGGACTGAATCACGTCGAATTTTTAAATAAGAAAAATCGTCATATAACAAATAGGTAACTTGCTTTCTCTGTATCTTTTGAACCCGAGAATTTACTGCAGGAAAAATATCAAACGAGTTGAAAAGAAATTCTTTCACAGTTCAAGATAAAAGGGGGGGGGGAAGGATTGCATTAGAAGATTTGAGATCGATAGAGTATCGAGAAACAACTCATGTGCAGCCAATAATTGCTTTTTTCAGTACTTCTGAAAAAACCTTCTTGCTGATGTTCTGGTATTTACAGTGTAAAAATATTTCTAAAGGAGCTCTTCGTAATTGAAAATTCTAGTAAATTATAAGGCTATTTCGCTTTTGATTTCTTTATATAATACATTTTATTGTTACTTTATCGAATTGCTTTCGGAAAATCACGTTTAGTTTGATAAATTTTGCTATTTGATTCGTTTCCGATACTATTATATGCATTTTCTATTGTAAAAGGAAAGAAATCTGATTTATAGATGTAGTTTTTGTTTTATTTTAAATTGGATGAGATTTTGTAGCTAATTTGAGCCGTATAGAACCTACTAAATGCTTTGATTCATTAGCTCTGTCAATATGTTTTAGATAATACCTGATAGATTACAGAAACATTATTTGAATCTGAGTTTGGTCCTCAGATATGCAATATGGAACCATTTGCAAGTAGTATATATTTAGTATAGTATAGTATACATTGAGTGTTAGTTCTCTTTGAAGCATATTATAGAAAAAATATTGATTCTGCCCTTTTCCACAATTAGTCTTAGCGCCTTATAATAAGTCTGTATTGAAACAGATTGGAATTGGTTCAATCTTGCATTGTACTCTTAAGCATTGTTTTCAAATGAATATGAAATCCAAAATATGACAGTTTCTTTCTGATTGCAAAACTGCATCCACTTCATACAGGCGAGTTTGTGCTATTATCATCTTTAAACATAGGGCAGCTAAGGCCTTTTTGGCAGGTCATCGTATTACACTCAGAGGTTTAAGATCTGACTCCAATTAAGACATTGGGTGTAACTAGTCTTTATTCCCAGCCTCCTTGCAGCGGTGTGGTGAGACAGAGAGTTACTTACAGAGAATAGTGTGAACTCTGTTTCTGTGTTTCTCATTTGACCATGGAACACAAAACAGTAATACCTCTCATGATACTGCAAATCGACATGCTAATCTAAGACATATTTATTCATGCAACTAAAAATATTTTTACTCTTTTATAGTTCATACGGAATGGTTCAAATTTAACTGACTGTACTTTGAGGCCTGTATCTCTGGTTCTACAGAACGGATCCATATGGAACTTCAAATATGTATCATGTTCATCATGTGGTTACATTGAAAAAAAATAATTTAGATTTTCGCTATCATATGGTGCTATAATGAAGTAAAAGTAAATACATGGGTACAAAACTCAAAGAACAGCAGAAATTTCCTGTGCGCTCTTTGTGCATGCCTTGTCGATCAACAACATGTTGAGAACGTTCCACCGCAACCCCATGAATTATTCACATACATGCGATCTTTGAGGAAACCCCACTGCCAAAAGTCACAAGAAGCTAGATCTGGTGATCTGGCTGGCCAGGCATTTCGAAATGTATGCGAAATGACATTTATCATTCTCACTCTCTTTATACGTGGTTACTACGGTGGCCAAACTGCCCCTTTGAAGTAACGCCAGGACAACGTAGTTTTCCAGGAGTTTACTGCATGGTTCTTACAGAAGGTAACGCTTTAATAGAAAATTTGCATATGGATTCACCCACAAAGCGCCACCTGTTGGCGACATTTAAAATGATTTTTTTCGACGGAAACCTTGTCCACAAGATCTACAATACGAGTATTTGAAGTTTCATCCGGATATGTTCAGTACAACCAGAGCTACAGGCCTCTGAGCATCGTCAGTTTAATTTTAACCACCTTGTACAGACGCCAACAAAATGAATGGGACACCTCTATAATTCCGGTATATTTTATTGCATTTTCGCAAAACTAGTGCCAATGTTAATGGATCAAGAGGACAGGTTTATTAAAAGTTACATTAAACACGATCTTCATGAAAAGTAGAACGATAAATGCAAACAAATATAATACACAGTCCCTCAAAAAGTGGCGTTGCATGTCAACAGAGGGAATTTGCAATTTTTTGTGTAATTATTTCGGAAACTTATATATATGCACTTGAGTTTTTGGATACCGACATTATAAGATAGAGTATTTATTTTAAATTAAAATTACAGAAGTACAGTCACACCACTTAACTTCTTTTCTGAATATGACATTATAAATTTAAATTGGGAAAATAAAACTGTTGAAAAGAAACTAATTATGATGGATTTATATTAAGAGACCAAAAGAGCATCATATTTTTTTAATATTCCGTCATCTGTAATCTGATTCCGTAAGCCTAGTGTTTAAAATACGACAGTATCTAGTCTGGAGCATTTTCATTGGCCCCCATCGGCATAACAAAACCAGCGGGAGTGGTCTCCCCTAAACTTTCTCGTATACTTTCTAAGTGCAGATTCTTCAAAATCTCGAGTTCGTATTTTTTTGGCGATTACAATACTTTCTCTTTGTATACTTCGTATACGAGAAAGTGAAACAAACAAACCTGAAATGAAATATCTGTTGCCTCGTTTCAAAACAATCTTACTTTGAAATAGGTGCGATAAAATAGGCAATGCAATGAATACTAAAGCGAAAATTCTGCTTTGGAATTGAATTCCCAAGAAAACAATTTATACTACCACAACCGTAACAATTGCAAAAGCGCGTAAATAGAAGATTTGCTGAAATAATGAGATCGGTTTGAATTTTATTTACAGCAATAAAAAATTGTTACAATTCATGTTTGAAAACATTATTTATTGTTGTAAATAAAATTTACAACAATTATAGATTGTTATCAGTGCGCATGCGCATGACAATCGTATTAAAAGAAATTGAATATGAATTTGAACTCCTCTTTTTGACGGATTGGCCCAAAATTTTATACGGACCTATATTCATGACGATAAAACTGTGTACCAAATTTTATCCATCTAGCTATTCAAGTTTATGGTTATAGTGTTCACATGACCGCGGACAGACAGACAGACTTCCCATTGACGGATTTTGTCCAAAATTTGATAGAAACCTACAAAATTATGTTTAAAGACCACATACCAAATTTCCTCCCTGTAGCTCTTATAGTTTTCGAGTTATCGTGTTCACAGACAGACATGATTCCAAAATTGTGTTTTTCAGACTCAGAGAGGTCTAAAACGAGGAAATTCGTCAAAATCTCGAGTTCGAATTTTTTGACGATTTCAATACTTTCTCTTTGTATACTTCGTATATGAGAAAGTAAAAATCAATTATTTACATAGTTTTTTTAAGATTCATTTTTTCAGAGCAGAAATTATAATTTGAATCAACTTGTGTGAAAGTAAAATATGTTAAATAAAGGAATATTTTCAAAGATGAACTGTACCATGCATTACTTTTTAACAATTAAAAAGGAGTGGGAAAAAACCTACTTTGAAGTCCTAATTTTTTCCAAGATAGAAGTATCAGTTATATATTTTTCAACTTTAATCTGTTCTGATTATTAGGTAAAAGACATAGCGAAATTTCAATTACTTTGCATACGAAGCCTTCCGCAAGTGAAACGAATGTATTTTGTTTGAAAAGTATCTATTAATATTTATGGTAAATTTATCATGTTTTTCAGAATATGTTACAGATTTCATAAAGCATTTTTCTGTTAAGTACTTGCGAGAGTCAACACTTATTTAATAAAATTAAATCGAGAAGTAAAAACTTAAACCGGTCAATGCTCCTTTTCTTTTTAAACTCTAATGAAAAGCCGTTCTAATGAAAACAAAATAAAGCTTTTTTATAGCACACGATGCAATACGCCCTTTCTAGTAGACTAAGAAAGTTACGTCATTTTTCAGTTTCACTCTTGTAAGCTTTTTTCTTGTTTTCAATAGTCAAAAGCATTATTTTTCATAGGAATTAAGATTAGCTATTTTAAAGATTTAGGAAGAGCTTTTTTAGTTTTAAATACGGATGGGCGGCTCTTTGTTATCTCCTTATGTCAATAAATCTGAAATGCCATTTTAGTTTAGGTAAAGAACGGAAGAGTTTTTCCAGAAGAAGGCGACTTCGAAGAAATCTGCTGCTTCCAAGAAATCTGTCTGTGATCAATAAATTTTAGGATGTCTGTGGGATTAGGTGTATTTATAGCCGGATTCAGAAGGGAGTTTCGTCAAGTCTGCAAACCACTTCAGCAGATTCCTGGTAAATCACTAGGTTAAACGACCGATCTTAATATCAATTCTGTGTCGAAAACCGATGACCTTTTAAAAGAGCAGAGCTATAAATGAAAGGATAGACTTAAGAAATCCAACTTTGGAAGGATTTAAATCCAGTCGTAAAAACGATTTTCGTTTTCATCCAACCACCTAAACGCTGAACCTTCCATATTTTGTTTCCTATTTATTGGTAAAGGAATAGAAATATAATTGTATGGTTCGAAGAAAATTTTATTTTATGAATCTTTAAAGTGAAATTTAGAAAGAATTTAGTATTATACGTGCTATATAGCATTAGCTATTTAATACACTTAGCTTAAATACCATTACTATATATATGTACTAAAATGTAAAAAAAGTTTCAAAAAGTTTGGAGATCAAAGCAAAAATAGTGAACGTCAGACTCTCATGAAAACCCTCTAAATAAATTTGAAATTTTAAGAACGTTATATTTCAATTTTTGTGAAATGTTTAAGAACATTCCTTATTTAGATATTTATTGTGCTTTAATTTTCTTATTGTAGGGGAAACTAGGGAGATTTGAGCCTACTTTTAATTTTTCTTATATTTCTCAAATATTTGAAATTTTATCAACATAAAAAGACATGTTTTTAAGAAGAGTAAATGTACTTATGCTAAACTCTGATATCGCATTTAATAAAAATAAATATATTTCATAAAATCGACTATGGTCAAGTCTCGCTAACCTTAGGGATATTGGCCCTAAGCTTGGGACACTTGACCCTATGGGTAGGGATACTTGCCTGTACATGCAAAGAGTATTTAAATTCTTTTGATAATTTATATGTACGCGAAATTCAGATTTTAGGTTAATACTACTGAATTACAAAAGGTATTTATTATCGAAAAATAGTAATCATACTGATAAGAAAATAATATGGAATCTATAAAACGCAGATGTTATTAATAAAATTTAGTTAATAAATTAAATTAGTCTAGTCATTAAATTAAATCTAGCTATTAAATTAAATTTGTTCCAAATTTAATTAAGAATTAAAATATTGATTTAATAAAATGATAAAAACTACAGCAATGGAACTGGTAACCCAGCAGCGTCGTTAGCGAGTTAAAGAATTGGTTTTGGAAAATTAGAAAAAAAAGAATAACATCAAAATGAGAAAAAGATCTAAAAAATGCTGTACAAAGCTAAAAATAGAGAAGCTTCATAGACTTATTCGATTCTTCTAATATTTAAAAAGAAAAAAAAAGCGAAATAAAAATATATTTTAATAGAAAATTCAAATCAAGAAAGAAAGACAAACTCATTAGAAATGGCGAAGATTTAAATAAAACAAAAGGATAACAAATAAATCAAGCCAAAGATTTTTATTCGAATAATAAATAAATAAACAAAACTTTCTTTCAGGCGAGAAAAAAATAGATTGATTAAATTACAATTCTTTTTAAAATTCTTACTAAAATTATCATTTGCATTATTTGAAATTATCATATTAAAAATAAATTTTATTCAGTAACGAATTACTAGCAAACAGGTTTTAAATAATTATTCTCTATATTTGAGTTGTCGTTTGCCAACAAACTCCAGGCAGCAGAAAACTGATCCCAACCACAAAATGCGCTTCGGTAGGCTACGACATCGAAGTTGCAATAGCTTTTGATAATTTCAAGTCTCCCTAACTTTTTGGGGTCAAGTATCCCTAACTTGAATTTTTCTAAACAATCTAAAAATTAAAGCACATAGAATTGAAATACCGCATAATGCCATATATCAAATTAAAGCTAGAAGTATGCTTAAAACTCAGAAATATTTTAATTTATAACATCTTCAATAGTAAAACTTCACTTCAAACACTGAGGAATGAAAAAATGAAAATTTACTTTTGGGTTCCCTAAACATATTTACCTATATACCATTACAATGGCTTTTAAGATTGAAATAAAAATCCCCTCAAAATGACTATGTCACCAAAGGTCAAATAAAAATGACACTCAGAAATTGCCAATAATCTTCTCACAAGCTGAGAAAATCACGTACGGTCAAGTCTCCCTAGTTTCCTCTACCTATTGTTTTCAGCGCCTATATATATATATATCAAAACAGAAACACAAGACAAAAACTCAAAAACAATCAAGGCACAATGGCAAAGAATAAATAAAAGCCAAAATAAAATGGAAAAATATCATAGCGAGCCGCTCGTCAGGAAGAGAAGCTCGCTCATGATATTAATTTGTACTTTTTTCTGCTAACGACAAACGAAATCCGTTAAAAAATACCGCCATCCCCTCAAAAAGCACAAGACAATTAAAATGGAAGAATTCTTGAATAAAAGATAAATACATTTAAGGTGATTTAAAAAGAATCGAAAGCAAAAAATCCGAATACAAAAGACCTAGAATTAAATAAATAAGATAGCAGTATACACAAAAAAATAAAAGCGAAATACGCTTACCATGGCCAGTATTAAAAATTGTTGTTTTTCTTATATATACATTACATACTAGAAACAGTTATTTAAAAACTATTTTTTTTCTATTATTCTCTGCTCCACAGCCTTTAATACATTTTATAATTCATTTGTATAAATATTAAATTTTACAATCAATTTTTCTCATGCAGAGTTCCACAGTGGCCCCAATTATATTTACTTTAATTAGAATTAGAAGATATACCAGAAACTGATTTCTATTTTAATTGTAAATACGGGCAAAACAAATTCATTAACTATATCAAAAGGCACCTTAAACCATTTAAAAAAAACCTAAAGAATATTAACAACACCAATCATTTGAACAAATTAGTTAAAGATCTTACCGATTTTATTCAGAAAGGTGCTCTTAAAACTCTGAAAACGAAACCGAAATAAATTTCCAAGAAGTTCAGCTTCTGGATTGAAGATCTCAGAATATCTAGAAATGAAGTGAACAAGCTATTTAAAACATACCTGAAACACAAATCAGAAGATTCTATACTTGAAATCGTCCAGAGCTCGGGGAATGCTTATAGAGGAAAAAAAAGATCATCTATAAAAAAACTTCTTTTGTCCACAAAATGAAAGGCCTGGGAATCATTTTTCTTAATCATAACGAAAGATTTGGATTTCTGTCCAATCTTGTATTTAACAGGCGTTCCAGTGAAAACTCTATTGGAATAAACTCAAATAATGACTCTAACAACACAATAGAAGACAAAATAAATGATTTAATGGACAATTTTTTTCCGAGCCCAACCTCAGAAGACAATTTGGTTTATACCCCAATAATTGGCCACGATGAGCCTATGGTACTAGAAGATATAGAGATGGTAATCAATGCTTTAAAAAGATGGAAAAGCCCTGGGCCTTGATTGGATAGATTTTCGGATGTGGAGAGCGGTTTTCACTTACGACAAAGCGATTATAATAAGCACCTGTTTTAAATTCAATTACTTTCCTGAACATCTGAGAAGTGTCAGGGTCTTCTTTCTACTTAAAGATGGGAAAGATCCTGGTCTTTGTACATCATACCGGCCAGTCTGTCTTCTCTCAACTTTGGGTAAGATTATTGAGAGTCTTTTTCTTCTACAGCTCAATAAATGGCTAGATCGAAACAATATCATCACAATCAATACGGCTTTATAGAAGGCAAAAGCTGTGATCTGGCCATAGATGATTTAATAGAGACAATTAAAAATCGTATGCCTTCAGAACATCTCGTTTCTCTAGACATTTTTCAGAAGGGAAAAAGTTGTGCATAGCAATTTTAGAACGTATTGCACATCTTTAAGGAGGGATAAAGTAACGCCGCAGCAGTTTGAGAACTTATTTGCGCCTTTCAAGAACGGAAATATTACGCCACAGCACAGTTGTGATAATGTGTAGTTAGATGTTCGATGGAAGTACAGCAGTTGCGCTTGTCGCTGAATATAGTCTCACATACGCTGATTCCGTAGGAGAAGGGTTTGGCTCGAATTTCGTGATTTCTTGCCAAAATTGATTTGAAATTAATCACAAGAAGATGTAGATTTTTAAAACAAAAGAATTTGCGATTTTTCTTCAACAGAATTGTTCTGGAATCCTCTTAATATTAGTTTGTAAAACAGTCTTAAGGCTTGCTTTTCATGATTCAATCCAGTCTTAATATAAGAGAGACAAACGCCTTGGAGGCTGAAAGAACTAAACGCTCAGTGAAGTTTAACTTAGTTATATAAACACCCTGTTTTGAAGCAACAAGAAGGGCATTTTGGGATGGACTGAGTAGTCTTGAAGGATGGTCCGATGATGGGAGCGACACCTCCATCCCCAAACCTCCGCGCTGCACGAGTGTTAGAGCATTTGACCCGCGACATCGATGCGCAACATGCCCATATACACTTCAGACCTTCATTGGAATCAGGTTTCGAAACTCAAATTCTCCGAACCCGAGACCTTACCCTTGTGTTGGCATCTCTCTCTCCAAGCCTCGGCACTACACCAGTGTTAGAGCATTTGACCTGTGACGTCAGACTTGACGTGAAGTATACCCACGTACACTTCGGACCTTTGGTGGAATCGGGTTTCGAACCTGGAACCATCTGGCTCCGAGGCTGATACCTTACCACTAGGACACCGCGGCCTTGCGCATTGGGCAATATTCTTCGGTTTACACCTGCTTTCGGTCATACATTTACTAACACGAACATTATAATCTTATTTTGTGTGTATTACTTCCTATTTTGAAGAGAAAATTAAAGTCACTTTCAGGAAATGTGTTCACTTTTGCACATGACATATTTTGCCGTATGGGTAACACACCGATTTGAGACATTCTTTTGGTTAGGTAATCTACTGTTGAGAATATTATATTTCTATATTTAGAACAAACAACTTGAGATATCTTACCGTATGGGTAACATACATGTTTGAGACTTTCTTTTGGTTAGGTAATCTAGTGTTGAGAATATTATATTTCTATATTTAGAACAAACAACTTGAGATATCTTACCGTATGTGTCGGAAACCACCAGGGACTGAAATTAACTGAAGAGAACTTTCCTTCCCCGCCACCAGGGGTTTTTTTTACCTTGCTCTCTCTTGGTTTTAGCGGCCAACTTTGCTACGCGCGCTTTTGTAATCCCTTTTTCTAACTTATGTAAATATAAAATTAGTCATGTAAACTTAATCATTATTAAATATTTTCATTCTTAAAGATTTACTCCCTGACTACATACCTGCCACATAATAAAGAGATTTCAGATTATATTAAAGCCACTCCAGTATGAAGAAAACCTGAGACGACCAAAACAAAGGTAAGCGTTAGTTACCTATAATTTAAAGATGTTTTGATCGTAATAGTATGGGTAACATACCGGTTTGAGACTTTCTTTTGGTTAGGTAATCTACTGTTGAGAATATTATATTTCTATATTTAGAACAAATTGTGGGAGGCTTAAAAGCCACTCTTGTGATGTATGATTCCTCAGTCACATTTCTCCTCTTATAGGCAAAAGCCTTATTCGAGACTTTTTTTCGGTTACGGTTTCTGCTGATGCACATACTGATACATTTACCCTAAAACTCTGGAACAAAAACGACTAAAAATACAATTTACGTTATATTAATACACTTTTGTTTCCCATAATTTTCTTTTAATTTCAGATTATAATCATAAAAAGGAGCGTAAATCTGTTATGATTGAAATGTCCTCAGCTAAATATAATATACTAGCATGAGAAACAAATAAAATTTCCCATTTACGCGTAAAAATTTATCTAATAGCATATAACATTTTTCTGTGAATCGTTGACACACGATAAACAATATGTTTGTCACTAGAGATCGACAGTAGACATATTGTTTACCTTATATGACATTTAAGTAAAATGTTACAATCAATATTTTGCTACCTGTAACCTTTTGATACATGAAGACGGCATCTGCGACTAAAGTTTTCAAGAAAAATTCATTCAGTTGTCAAAATAAATTGAAATGCTCGTGCGTGAATGCACATTTTTGTATATAAGAGACTGGATTTCTCTAGGGATATTATTATTACTTTTTTGTAGAGACAGGGAGAAAATGTTTTGTCGAAGGTAAAATGGCGGACATTTCACCATCGAATTAATTGAGAATTAGGAATCGAAATTTTACAGATAATTCATTATTTTCCTGATCATTAATTCCATAAACGATTTTATGGAGACTTAAAGGTTGCAAAAGAAATAAAAATACATAAATAGAGTAAAAATTGTTGCTCAAATTAATATCAACATTGCTATTAATTGCACAGGCCTGCAAAGAAATATTTTTAAAAAATTGCTGTAGTTTTGATAACTGATTTTTGTATTATTTTCAGTACTGATTTCAAAAATGAAATCCATTCTTTTGTATCGCGAAATTATTTTTCACAAAATAATTTCATATTTTTGGGGAAATGACTCAAATAAAAATATTTTGACAATTTTCTTTTTATGTCATCACCTCATAAACACATATTTTACATTTATATCCTGCTTTGTTATGATTTAAAGGGTGTTGGAACCCCTATTCCGACAATGTTAAATTTGCCATTTCGATGCACCTTTTCTCAAAATTTATTCTAGATTCAAGTTTGAAATTTTTTATACAAGTAAAGTACATATTTCTGATTTTTTTTAATTTAAAACTTTTTTTTACAAATTTTTTTGTGTCAAAACCGACAATGTAATTTAGCCATTTTCGATGTACCTTTTCTCAAAATCTGTTACAGATATATGTTTGAAATTTTTATACAAGTTAAGTACACCTTTATCATCATACTGAATGTAGCGTTTGATTAATTTTTAATTTTTTATAAATTTACAAAATATTTAATTAGACATAGTGAAATTTTACCCTATTTTGACACAGCAAAATTTATAAAAAATACATTTTTTGAGTTTTTTTTATAAAAGCTACTTTCAATATAATGAGAAAGGTATACTTTACTTGTATAAAAACTTCAAACATGTATCTATAACAGATTTTGAGAAAAGATACATCGAAAATGGCCAAATTATATTGTCGATTTTGACACAAACAAATTTGTAAAAAAAATTGAATTTCAAAAAATAAACCAATTTTAATATAATTTGCTTTACTTGTATAAAAAATTTCAAACCTGAATCTATAACAGATTTTGAGAAAAGGTCATCGAAATGGCAAATTTAACAATGTCGGAATAGGATTTCCAACACCGCTTAAATGATCAATGAGTTTATGTAAAAAGTTACGAATGCTTATCGTAGCGTTTTCTCTTTTTCTCATAACTTCATTTTGCGCTTTTCTTCTGTTGAACTTTCCGATGAATGTCTCTTTTCAACGGAGACTAACACAACGTCAACGTCAATGAAGTTCGTTCGCTAAGGTTTCTATAATTAAAAAAAGCGGGGTCATCGAAACGTTGTAAAATGCATAGTTATATGTAGTTGTAGACAATGTACAAATGTCACAACTGAAAAAACAAGGAAAGCACCTAAAGTTAGTCTAAAATTTGTATTATTAATCCCAACGTTTCGCAATAAAGTTCGTTCAGTAGAAAGAACGAGAATATTCCAACCGTTTCGAGCACAATTCTGAGTCAGTGACGTCAGAGGAAGCAAACAGCATAAAAGGGTGAGTAATTCGCGATCGTATCAGTGCTAAGCGTAAGCATTTCAAGGGGACGAGCTACTGACCTTGCAGTACGCAATCAAATCATACAACAGCGCCAAAATGGTATATCTCAGCTCCAAACTGGCCGAACGTTCCGCTTGGCACTATCTACAGTGTGTAGTATTGTAAAACGTTTCACTACAACTGAAAATAGCCGTCCAGGAAAGGTTCCCGGTAGGAAGCTAACGTTGTCTGATCGGGAAGTACTCCTATTTCGTCGACATATTCGTAAAAATAGGCACATGGCAGTAGCAGACCTAGTCACATGGGCTAGACAAAGTTTTGTAAAGACCATTTTGTAAAGGCCAAAAGGCGCGGTTAGGCATTCTAAAAAGCGAGATGTAAGCCATCTCTCACTTCATCGAATAAACGTCGGCGTGTTGAGTGGGCCAAATCTCAACTCACCTGGACTCCATCTCAGTGGAAAAAGGTACTGTGGACAAACAAATCCATATTTGAGGTTTCATATGGAAATATTGGCCGAAAGGTTATTAGGGAGAAGGATGAGGCAAACGATCCATTCTGTTACAAGCGCGTGGTTCTTAAAGCAAGCTCTGTGATGGTGTGGGGTTGCTTGGCAGCCAATGGGTTTCGCAATTTGCAGTTTTGTAACGGCACGATAAAGGTTCCAGACTATATACGTGTTCTTGAAGTGAATCTACGTCCATCATTGCAGCGATTGTTTGGCAGAAAACGATATCTTTTCCAACAAGATAACGCAAGGCCTCATACGGCGAAGATAGCAAAAACATGGCTACGTAGGAAGCGTGTCCCTGTTTTAGAGTGGCCAGCTGCAAGCCCGGATCTCTCTCCTATAGAGATTATTTGGAGAATTCTTAAGAGGAATACGGCCCAGCGTCGTCCCGCAATATACAACAGTTACAAGATTATCTGCGGCAGGAATGGGAAAAAATTTCTACAGACACCTTAAGCCGTTTAGTGTCGTCCATGCCTAAACGTCTTGCTGCGGTTTTCCTTCCGCAAAGGTGACGTCACCTCTTGATAATCGAACCGAACGAACATTTTTAACTTTAGTTGCGCTAGGAAATACACTTGCAACGTTTATCATAACTATCTGCTTTGTTGAAAACTAACACAAATGCTGTTAAAATCTTGTATTCAACGTATCAAATGTTAATAAAATGTTTCTTTTGCATATACGTTTCTTTGTGTTTCTCAATTTCCTCATTTCAAGCTATTTATTACGTGAACGAACTTCATTGACGTTGACGTTGTATTTAGTTCTTATGTTGATTTTCCACCTTCCTTGATATCATCTTTCCATTTCCTTTATGTCTCATGAAAGTTGTCACCTTCATCGTCACTGACTGCATTTAAATTTCCAGAAAAACAGTCCAGGTGAGAATGTAAAAAATGAATTTTAAAGATCATATAACACTTAATATCTTGAAATTTGCTAATATTTCTTTTACAATAGATATCGAAATTTGGGTATCTTCGGTTTCTAAGAAAGCTAGTTACTACCATTTTTAAAGATTTCTTCTTTTCCTCTAGTTGTTCTCATTTTGAGCTCAAAATTTTCATTCTTCATCAGTTTTCTGATGTCAAGTTCTACAAATACCCCTTTCTTCAACATTACTTCGGATAAACCCGTGAACTCCTCATAAGTGTATTCGAAGCATTCTCCTTCCTTTGGTTATGTCTTAGAAAATTGTGTTAGGTGGCTCAATTTTATATGAAGTGGTATTTTCCAATATATCTGGAGGGGACGGAACCACTATACCAAGTCCATGAAGAGACAGGGAGTCTGGTAATTTGATGTTAGGACAAAACATTTTCGGTTTGTTCTTTAATTGAAACCTTTAATATTGCGTGTACAAAAATAGAAATTTTAGAAATCATCAGCTTGGCTTTTAGACTCTTTTCAAACTAGTGGTGTACAAAACAGAAAATATCGTGTTTTACCATGAGGTCACTACCTTAATTCTCCTACACTAGTGGAACAAACTTTGTACGGGACCCAAAGCATTCTCTTCATCCAAAATAACCGAAGTACACTTTTCTCACAAAAATTTAAAATGTTTCTTTGTTTTTTATTGTATGTTACCACAAATGTAGCAGAAAAATATCTGGTGAATTAACACATCCTTTGGAAGCCATTTCTATTAACCGCAATACGAACTAAAAGTTAAAAGCACATCTGCTCAAAGCATAGAATTATACACAAGTTTATGGAACTGAAATAAGAAAGACATTGATGAGGGAGTAGAAAAAATGGCAGAGAGAGGAGTTACAGGGGGCGGACGGACATGCGCCAACAGTCAAGTGCATGGGGTGAGAAACCCTTTTGCTCTGAAAGACCTTATTAACCCTCTGACTATTAAGAGTTCTCAAAATCTGAGTACAGTTGTATGCGGAGGTTTGCTTACTAATTGATCTGTAGAATGGATTCGACCGCCCCGCTTCCCATTTTCTCCTCATTACGGGTGGTGGGAGGTATGAATGGCAGGCCTTTCATCTCTCCCCTAAGGGTCCCTTTAATCCAACTCCCTTTAAATTAACTCGTCCAATTGCCTTCTCCCCCCTTTCGGAACAGCAACCGGCCGAAATCCGCCCCACTAGTATAGAAGTTGCATGGCCGGTTACGGGCGGCTTAGGAGTCAAAGTGTTAAATTTCGTCCTTTGGGCAAAAGGCCGCACAGGCAGAATCTTAAGGGTTATTGTTCTGTAATTACTATTATACTACAGGCAATTATATTATTTCAATGCAAATTGCAAATAACTGGTAAGGCAGCATAAGAAACACAAAAAGGCCTCAGGTTCCCCAACCCTGCGGTTAGTGATTTGGTTTTAGCTTGCTTTCTCCGGCCCTACGGCTGTGTTTGACAGATAGATTAGCAGTTTAGCAAGAAATATTAAATAAATAGTATTTTATTCTTTCTTGTATAGAATTTATATAGAAGAAGTTTTCGTTTAAAATCTCTAAATACAGTCGGACCTCTATTTAACGAACCTCTATTTTGCGAATCTCTCTATTTTGCGAACTTTTCCTTGGAACCAAGAACATTTTGCGAATTTCTTCGTAAAATAACCTCAAAATAGCGAAGTGCATTCTCTATTTAATGAACTTTTTCTTGTGATCCAATATTTTTTTTCTCTCTATTTCTCAAAATATTTATAAACAATTCAAACATTCTTTCTTTTACCACATTTTATGGTGATCAATGACCTTGAAGCTGGAAAATGTCAAAGCGAAAGTGCTTGAGCATCAAAGAAAAAAATTTAATTCTTCATGAGGTGGATAAAGGCTCGGAAAAAAAGGATATTGCTTTAAAATTTGGTATTTCTCCAAACAGCTTATCAACCATAATAAAAAAATCGTGATAAGATACAAAATTATGATTCATCGAATTCTTGTTCAAAACGTTTAAAAGCATGTGTCTATGAAGATGTGGATGCGGCAGTTTTGAAGTGGACAGTGTGAAAAATAAAAACAATACAGCAATGAATTGCGATGGAAACGAAGGTGATGAAGATGGAAATGATCATGATGCAGAATTCAACAAACCCTCGTTTGATGAAATGCTAAAATTCATTAATTTTAATATTAAATTATTTTTTAAATTGAAAATACAGTGTATTCCCGGACAATGTTTTGTTTTATTCTTTTTTTCCTTACAGATTTCTTTAAAAAAATATGTAAAACAAATAGATATTAATTTACAAAATAAAGGCGTGATTAATTACTTTTTTAATAATGTTTAGTGTTTATGAATTTAAAATCTGTTTTGCGTAGTTTAAAGTATTTTAAAAGGTGAATCTCTATTTAACGAATTTTCCATATAACGAACTTTTTTCGGGATTTAGCGACTTCGTTAAATAGAGGTCTGACTATATGTTTAATAAGTTGATTCAAATAATATCATTGTTCTTAAATGTTCAAAATACGCACATATTAGATCTGTGATTTCTGACAATACTGTCATATACGTGATGGAATTCTGTAATTAATTTTCCAGTAATTAGCGTCTAAATAACTATTAAAAGCACTACCTATTTTTACGACAATCTTCTCATTGCAGACCTGTGTTATTGGTCGAATTAAATTTTAAAAATACCATTTTTTGTATTTTTACATATTTTTATTTAACTTAACTTGTTTCACGTTCGTGAAAATGGAATATTTTTCGATTTTACACTAATCTATTGATTTACTGGAATTCTGGAAGCTTCTACAGCTCTGCGATTCCGACGACAATATAATATTTTAAAATTTTCAGAACTTAGATTAACAGTTTATCAATTACTTAAAATTAAATTCTCTATGAATATCGGAGGTGCAATCTGATAGAGAAACTTGATAAAAATTAATTTAAGACTCCATGTTATTTATTATGATGAATTATGAAATATATTAAAAGTTAAAAAATAACAATAATAAAAAAAGCTTTAATAGTCACACTTACTAATTCACTGAAAAGAAGAAAATATTTTTTTTACAAACAAAATTAATGTATAAACAAAATCATAGAAATGTGAGGCACTGGAACTATTATAACACAAAATAAAACAGCGATGAATTTTATAAGTAAGCAAATTCATAAATATTCATTAGAAATTAGTATATTTAGCCAATGAGAGAAAAATTTTATAAGACTAATTGTATAAGCTCCTCACAGTTTAATGATTTTCTTTTGTCGTCTTTTACACTTCTGATAAAAAAATTCTCTACATCTTAGAGCACTTATAAAAATTTTTTATTCATGCATTCCATTTACTTTTACCTACTTGCTATTTGGTAAGTAATACAGGTGAATGTGCTATTAATTTAAGCATCCTATAATTATAGTGTACTTAGTATATATTGTTGCAAAAATGTAATGTCGCTTTCCTGCTTCATTAGTCTTATGTTTGGGAAGAGAGTTTTACAGGGGTAAGTATGGGATGGCCGGGCCTGGACCCCTGACCTTGGCGACAAACTTGGCGATCATTTTAGCTTCTTGGCGACAAATTTGGCGACCTTGGCGACAAATCTATGATACCAGAAAATGCGACCCTTTTCTCGATATCTCTATTAGGAAAGAAGATATTCTTGTATGTATGAGAAAACTCCATGTGACGTCACTGCCTGTCGGGGAGAGTGTATAAGGGTTGCGCTTGGATCTGACAGTGGAGTATTGATCGACTGGAACGACTTTGGAGTTCCGTCTGCAGTGCGAGATAGAAAGCCGGTCAACTGAGCGCTATTAAAAGTGCTGTTATTGTCTTTATTAGTGATTTGCTGACTGTTTGTGTAGCTAAATCTCAAAGTACTGAATTGTTATTTCCTGTGAATTGTTGTCTGTTTGCGATGCTAATCTGTGCAAGATCTATTGTTCCTGTTACCTGTGCTACGTGTTTTCCTGCATATTTCGGAATAAACCTTCAACTCCATTATCCTGCGTGTTGGACTGTTTACACCATACACCCACAGAACGATTTTTGTAACAATATATTTACCAAACTCAGAAAGATTTAGAGTTGGTCCCCGCACTTCAGAAAGATTGCCGTGAATGATCGTGTTGACACAGAAGATAGATCAAATAAAAGAAACCAGGTAAGACAGAAAAAGTTTTGTAAGGACTTTGGAAATGTGTTTACGAAGATATAAGGAAAATCAATGTTCTTGAAAATAATGAAAGAAAGGCTCACATCCTTGACACGAGACCTAGACAAACATGTAGTTCAAATGTCGTTCAGCTTGAATTGATCAGTTCTTGTCTACGGAACATTTTTCTTTTCAAATAAAAGGGTGGATATTTTTCACTTGAAATAAGGCGCTTTTCTTTATATTGAGTGGAATCAATTCATTATATCTGTTTTATTCATTCACACTTGTATAATTCTTACCACTAAAATGGATCGAGGATATGCTTTGAACACAAAAATATTATAATTCTGGATACTGAAAAACAAAGCAAATAAGTGAAAAACATTAAATGTGACTTAGTTCTTGACTTCACACTTTAATATTGCTCTGCTTTTCAAGATTAATGTAGTTAAGTTATATTAAAGTCCCGTTTTGAAGCAATACGAAGCTATTTTTGAGACGGACCTCGTAATTTTGAACCACGGTCAGATGACGAGGATGAAACCTGAGCTCCTTTAAAACTTTCGCACCAAACCAGCGGGAGCATGTGTGGCCCCTTACGTATTTTTAAGGTGCAAAAATGCCCAATACACGACGGATCTTTGGTGGAATCCGGTTTCGAACCTGGAGACCTTTACCACAAAATCACTGCGGGTTCACACTGCTTTTCAAAATTAAAGGATAATCTAAAAATATACAAATTGATTAAAGTTACCAATTGATGTCCAATGGTGAATTCGTTAATTATTTGCAAGTGAAAGCAAAATCAAACTTTTGAGACGGTTAAGCGTATAAAATATACAAATAAAGCTACTGACAATGCGTTGCGCAATAGATGTTTGTTGGAATCCAGCTTCGTAGGGTCTTTTAAAATTAATGTAGCTTACGAAAGTGGACAGTATTGAGTACTTTTGACTCAAAAGCGATATTTTAGTAAAGTGTAAAAGTGACGGCTAATTGGTAGACTAGAGAGATGGGAAATATAGATGGAGGTATCTGAATTATCAGAATATCCCTCAAAATGCCATTCCAATATAGACTCTTTAGAGCATTAAATCAGCGAATGCTAGGTAGGTTAAGAGTAACGATTCGTAATAATTGCCTTCGAGCACCATTTTCAACTATTGGCTTTAGATAATAACGCTGTCACAAAAATTCGTTTTAATATTTTTACTGCTGTATGAAGATCTAAAAAGTTTGCACATTATAAGAGAAAACCACAGTTTTGTGTCTTTTTCACATTTCCAAAGAAGACCAACTTTAAGACGGTCTTGTAGTTATATTCACTGGAACAAAGAGCGATGTGACCTTATACTGTTTACTGACGAGTCTAGATATAAGGTGAATTATGATTTTAAATTTGTTTTGTTTGAATAATCTGCAACTTGTTTTCCTTGGTTAATGGGAGTTACAGTTTCAAAACCCCCGGTTTATAGTTTAGTGTGGAATTATCAAAACTGTTCACAACAAGTTATATTACTTTGTTAGAGGTTTTATAACTGCTAAGAGATCTGTGGACGTGGTATTGGACTCTCGTGCAATATCATTTTGTTTGCTGATTCTCCAAAGTTTTTGCTAAAGAAAAACACTGTTCTCCCCGATCAATTATTTTTAGTGTCGGAATTCACTTGTGGATTTGAACACAAATAAGCAAGTGTGGTATGCCTTTGGTCATCAAAATGCAGCTGGCTAAATGTCTCCCTCAGACCACAACCGGTTTAAAAGTGCAATACTAGAACAGCAGCGTTCATTTTCCTCAGAGTGGAACAAGTTTAACAAATTCTGTTAATCTGCCATTTGAATTTTGCTAAACACTTTTGATGAGCAATGTATTTGAATTATTATAAGGCACGCACGAAAAATACATTTTATACTTAAATAAAATCTAACTTTTAAATAGTACTAACTAAATATATCCATTTCTACTGATTGTTAGATAAAATTTATTTACAAAAATATTTCCTTCTTCAAGTTAAAAATTTAGAAATAATTTAATTAATTCTATCGATACGGGACCGTCCCAAACGACCCTTCAAGCAAAAGACGATAGTCGTCCGAAGCGTTCGAATGTCACTTTAAAATTTCCACCCCCTTCCGTTAAGTGTGATTGATTTCACAACCACGGCACGTGCTTTCTTCGTTAGAGTGGCTCACCCAAATGTGTTGGGGGAAAAGGGGGGTTCTTATAATTCCAGCAGAGCCAGCTGTCATTGAGGGGGGGAGGGAGGGGTTTTTGAGGGGGGAAGTGAATTTCCCTTATCTTTGATAGAGGAGCTAGGGCGTTCCAGTATTTTGAGTTCTCTTTATTCCAATGGCCTTAGGAATCAGAAGGTTAATCAATTTTTAAATTATTTAAAATTAATTGATGAAATCAAAAATGACTGTGAGTCAAATATAAAGCACTGAGCGTTGTAATATTAAGTAGAGTGGGGTAAAACCGGTTACCCTTGAATCTGGCGCTATTATTGTTCCTATCCGGCAGATAGATACTGAACTACACTCTACTAGTCAAGAAAAATTAACAGTCATAGTGGCGTATTGTAGCTGTTTAATGCACTGCATCTGTGAACGTTTATTTGTTTTAAAACGTCAACTCTCTAATGTTTGTTTGATTTTAATCTGTCCTCACTGAAAAATCATTATAGTTATAAAACTGTAGCTATATTTAGTCCGGCTTATACGTTTGCCAAGGATTCATACCCTATCAAACAATAAGGATTTACTGCAATAATTGCGCGGTTTTATATCGTTTCTTATAACCTCTGCACTCGGGGAGAAACCGGGTACAACAAGTGGACCATGTAAGACCGGGAAAGTGAGTATCGATTATTCCTCCGATTAATGCGATAAAAACACATCAGACGTTGACTATTTATATTTTAGTGATATATTTTCTAATTTAAATAAAGAAGAAGGGTTAATTCAATGTAAAAACTGTCTTAGCTGTGCTCACGAAAACTGCAGTGGCTCGGAGGAAGAAGACAACTGCTTCAAGAAGGAAGAACTGCTTTAAGGAAGAAGAAGACAATGACTGTTTTAATAAAATTTGACAATCTCTATGCCGAATATTTTAGCTCCAACAGGCCTTCGAACCTTAGCTACCATGTTTTCCCCCACATTCCCCTACTTCAACTAATGGGGATAAATTTAGATAAAAATTATTTTTTGATCATACACTGAAAATCAGTATCACTCACTTATTATTATATGAGCATCCTAGAGTAATATTTATCATAAAATTTCAATTATATCTATACAAATTCATAGCTAAGAAGATGTAATTAGGTTGTTGTTTCCAAAGCTAACTTATCTATCTTTGTGAAGGCTTAAAAGTAAACAATAGACGTTTTCAAGTAATAGGTTTGGGTGAAGTTAAAAGAAATCAGGAAATGCGTCTTGCTATCTATTTATGGCTAATCTGCAAAGTCTGATGGAATATTTTTTTTCTTTGGCTCAGTGATTTACTATCTCTTATTCAGTTACCACTTAAAAACATAATTTCAATAAATGTTCAAACCAAATTTTATTATGAACCGTAATTTAATCTTCAGAAACAAAATTATTTTTGGGGTCATGAAAAACTGATTTTCGAAGAAAATACATACGATGCACTTTTTTTGGAATAAAAACATTAAGTATATTTGAAGCACATTTGAGGTTACGTATAAACAAAAATTGAATTAAAAATAATATAATAAATGCGCAATTTTACTATAAGACATGTACGGTTAAAAAATTTATAACGCACATTATATCTTTTCGTGAAAGCTAATCATAAAATACATATCTACATTTCAAAAACCCTCTCGAATTTCTGACAGTTTCAATAGTTGTTGTTATGATACATTAGTTTCAATTTTTGTCGCATTTCTTCCAAAATCAAATGCTTGTTTATATCCGGCTTTATAGATACGCCAGCAATTTATTGCAAACGGCCCTCAGGAGTAAAATCAAAGATCCTTGTCAAAGCTATAATAGCCAAGAATGGTGTAAAGTCTTCCACCCTTAGATCAAACACAGGTGTAAAAGGGGATTTAAGGGTACCTCTGGTAAAGTACGATGCTCAGGTCGAAAGGCTTATGTTGAATTATTGCCATCTGGAAGGTGCAAGATAAAGGATGGACATTACACCAAAATGCATTATCCTGTTAACCACAAACTAAAACGACAGTGAATGAGGAAAGCTGTAAAATTTGATGATATCCATTTGGACTGGATTATGTTATGCAGGAATCAGGATTACTGATGGTTTTTACAAACATTTGGCGTATCAAAATGGATTGAAATGAGATCATGAGGGCATAGTAAAAAATAAAACCGGTGACATATTCTTTCTTATATACTGTGATGTATTTCATCATAATATGAAGAATCGTGGAGCCTTCTTTATCAAAAATAATATATTTATTGGACGTATACCACAGCACAAACATGAAAAAAAGACACATATACTTACATCACAAACGTTACATCACTCACTTCTGACATCGAATTCCATGTTCAATCTCTCATTATTCTTTTCCGTTGCTAGGCAACGTTAGAAAAAGACAATATCGTTGCTAAACTATTTTTATTACCTTTAGAAAAGTATTAATGCCAAACGATATTTTTAATTAATTTCTTTTTCAGCCAAACGATATTTTAAAATTAATTTCTTTCATGACCAACCGATTTTTTTATCTCATTAATTTCTTTTCTTAAAATATTTTAATAATTCTACAAATATATATTTTTATTCGTTACGAATATTATATTATTAATATATATTGTTACTGAGCTGTAGAGTTGTTTCCTGACATGCTAATCTTATGGTAGGAAAGATAATTTCACAGATGCTTTATTGGAATAGTCCCAGTCGACTATACGATTGGGACATATTGTCATAGGAGATTTCCTGAAAATGGAAAAAATGAAAAACTTTAAACTCATAATATTTTGATGTATTTCAGCATAGTATGAAGAATCGTGGAGCCTTCTTTATCAAAAATAATATATTTATTGGACGTCTACCACAGCAGAAACATGGAAAACAAACACATACACTTACATCACAAACGTTACATAACTCTTGCATCGAATTCCAAGTTCAATTCATTATTCTTTTCCGTTGCTAGGTAACGTTAGGAAAAGACAAATATATCGTTACCATGCTATTTTTATAATCTTTAGAAAAGAATTATGCCAAACGATATTTTTAATTAATTTCTTTTTCAGTAAATCGATATTTTTAAATTAATTTCTTTTATGACCAAACGATTTTTTTATCTAATTAATTTCTTTTCTTCAAATATTTTAATAATTCTACAAAAATATATTTTTATTCGTTACGAATATTACAATACGTACAAAAAATGGTATATTTTGTACAAAGCTTCGTTGAATGGCGAAGAAATGGTAGTGTGCATTTTAGGTCTTTTTCTTTTGATCGATTGGGTCTAAAATTTACATGTCGATAAATTTGTTATTAAGGTGACATATCAAATTTATTTATGTAACATACTGAATTTTTGAGTTATCGATTTCACAATTTCGCCGACAGATAGACGGACAGACATTCGACCCGTTGGTGAATTTCGTCGAAAATTTAATACAAATCTACAATTCTGATATGCCAAATCTCATCCATCTAACTCCTTGCATGTTTGAGTTATAATCTTGACATGGACATGAAAGGTCTGACTAACTTTCATAAACAGATTTCCCGTAGATGGATTTAGTTTTCTGACAGAAATCTATAATTTTGGAGTAAAGACAGCATGTCAAATTTAACCTGTTTTATGGTTATTGTTTTCACAGATAAGTAGAAATAATTCTAAATTAACTACATAATTCGTTCGGATTCAGGAATTTTCATCAAACTCTCAACGTTGAATTTTTAGATGAGTACCACGCTTTCTCTTTGTGTACTTCAAATACGAGAATATCAGCCCAGGTCTAAAAAGAAAGTTCTAACTTGTCCTTTATGTTTCGTAATAACAGTCAGCATTTCCTTCACATGAATGTGTTTTTGTTGCCGATACATACTTATTTGGGTGCAACATGAGCAATAAATGTGAAAAGGAGGCGATGTGATGGATTCTGCCCAGCAGCAATACGCAAATTCTACAAGAGCACCAACATAGATACTGTGGCCAAAGTGTTTCCCGCCTGCCTAACTTTCCCTAGGTGTATTTATTTTAAAATATTTTCATAAATAATATTTTAAAAATTACATTTATTTTATTTCCACACTCAAAATATTACAGGAATAAAATTTTTCTAAGTGTTGTCTAAATGCAGAAACATAAAACAAAGAAACGACACAAAAAAAACATATAAGAAATGGTTTATCCGTATGCTCATTTAAAACATTCGTTATTTTATTTTTTTTTATTTCAAAGCTATTTATCGTAGCTTCACTTCAGATTTCATCGAAAGTACTGATTATGCACAATTATTTTCCGTCAATATTTTTAATTAATTGTGTGCAAATACTACATACAAAGCAAATTAAATATTATTCTTAATAATATTTTTAAATATAGTTGAATAGAGGAACCAAAAAGTGGAAATGAAGGCAGGAAACTGTTTTCATGAGCTAATATGTTTTATATGTAAATGCATCAATGGTTTCAAATGGCGTAGACAAAATATGCAGATTAATCGGCACTTTTTTTCTACGAAGCATTGCTTGTAGGAAGCAGTCTTTTCGCGGTATCTTTACTATTTGTATGATTTGATATCAGATCTTATTTATATATATGTATGAACTAGTTGGTAACACGCTGATATACAAGACTAAATATGAAGTTATAAAAAAAAGGCTTTTTTGTAAATTATTATGAACAGCAAAAACGATCATAGAAATTATTCCTCAATCTTAGAAAACAATAACAAAAAGCATTAAATCACAATCTACGTTGAAATAATTACGATAACGTTAAAAATAAAGAAATTGTAAAAAAAAGACTTAGAAATGTTTAAATCTGTCTAAATTAGAGCTTTGGATTTCATAATTAAATTGGGTGTATTTATAAATTCATTAAACTTCCCTATTTGAATTTCAGACTGACTTTATGTTTATCGTTTTATTAAAATACGAGTAAGAAGTACGAGTACGAGTATTGAAGTGAAAGAAATCTTTCCCGCATCAACTGCATTCTTTAGTAATGACGTTTTAAAAGTTACGCAGTTTCGATCGTAATAGAATTAAAACGCATGTATTATACACAATTTTAAGGCTTAAAAGAACTTAAATTGAACACCATATATTTCAGTTATATTTGTAACAAGCAATCACTTTCGTAATTCGTTTACATGAATTGCTATATTTATAATCACATTTTAATAGTCATTAAAAGCTCTGCAGCATGTCAAATGTTGCGTAACAATTGTGAAAATCTGGTATTGAATTTATTTCTCTTTGTTCGTTCTACAGGTGAATTGTGTTTCCGTCGTCTTTTGGAACTCGCATGCAAGATTTGTTCTGTACAAATGCAGACCAATTCTAGATAACACAAAATCTTAAATCTGAAACGGTGAATTTTTGAAGCCTTTTTATAGGTTTAGACTAGAATTTTGAGATAAAATGCCCTATGGCAGTCGTAAATGTTTTTATATGATTTGATTGCTTTGACTTCCATGTGCAGCATGGAATATTTTATAAAATTTAACTTCGATCGTTTTAAATTCCATATATTATTATGTACGAGTACAAATATATGTGCTTTTTTCCTTACGATCAATGACATAAAAATAGAAAACGTTGTTCACTTTTTATTGATAAAAATTTTCGAAACCTTTAGCCGTTTCTCTTCTAAAATAATGTTTATCAATGCAATTTCGTGTAATGTATATATAATACATTTTTTGACATTTCACTTATAAATTTCGATTATTTAATTGTGCTGCCTTCAACAGTTGTTTTCTTAAATAATGAAAAATGTACGATTATTTATTATAAATCTTTATGCATTGTCACCTAAGCACGTTGAAGTTTAGAATAAACTTAGACTGCATTTTCATAATTAGAATAAATTTAATAAAAATATTTTTAAAAAACACGTTTATTTGTGCACTAAAATGTAGAATTTTTATTTTAATTATTGTATTAAAATGAAGAATCTTTATTTTAATTATTGTATTCAAATGTAGACTTTTTTATTTTAATTATTTTTTACTTTTTATTCTTGAATTTATAAATCATTACTACAAATGTTATGGAATTAAAATTTAATTAAATGAATCGATTAGTTAATGATTAAGTTTTAAAAATATATTATCATCTCAAATGTGCAATATTCTAAACTAGTGGCTCTGTCCCCTGCTTGCTAAAAGCTCGCCACCGAAAGGACGATTGCGTTGCAATCCTCCCAGGTTTGCTACACAAACCCTGTTCGCTTCGCTCGCTACAGTGAAGACACTGCATGTCCTAGCACAATTATTTTAAAATCTTTATGTATATATATATATATATATATCAGCTTTATTTTGTTTCTGATGCTTTAACTTAAATCAGCACAGAACAAAATTTTTTAGCCTCAAAAAGATATTTTTCTTCAAATAAAACTTTCCAAAAAATTATTAAAGTGCTGAAATAAACAAATACATAAGAGTTGCAAAATTAAAACAAATATAATTTTTCTGAAAATTAATTCTAAAAACAAATTAGATTTAATATTATTAATTCAGAGATTGTGGTGTGACATCTTAGCACTATGAACATGAAAAGAGACAATATTATGAATAAATAAAAATCTTAAGCTGATTTCCTTTTAATGCGTTTACCTTAATCAAGAAGGAATAAACATTTTTTGGTCCTGAACCTTAGCCTACCTTATTTGCAGGTACGATGCGTTCGAATAACACGTTATTTGTAGGCACTGTGTGATAGAATTGAACGTTATTTGCAGGTACTACAGGGACCATCGAAACGTTAATTGCAGGTACTACAGAGGCAAACGAAACGTTAATTGTAGGTACAATAGTAACGGACAAAATGATATATTTACAGATCATTATGTTAAGCCAGTGGCGCCACCTGCTTATGAATTTAAGAATACATTGTTAAAAAAGTTATATTTATAATAATGAATTCTAAATTAAATACTAAAATGTAGAACATAATTTTAAAGATTACTGAATTTTGGATTGAGGGGAAGGTTTGATAAAATTTATTTGCAAGTTTTTGATTGAAACTTTTTTTATATAAGCCCAAATCGCTGACTTAAACTATCTTGACTCTGATATGAGCGTTCTCTAGCTCTCAACATCCATCTCCTTCATTTCTAACTAACTGTAACTATCTAACTATATTGCAAGAAATAATTTTAACTCCAAGTCTTAAACTCATTTTTTTGAGAAAAAGTTATTTTACGCCACAAAGAATATAGTAACAGACTATTCCTATGAAGTTATGCCTAACATGGCGGAGGCTTCCGGTTTTGTTTGGTAACAGACGTTGCCAGCGACAAAAGAGAAATTAACCCCCTTTTTCCACCACGTCCTTTCTCGCCTTAGCGTTTTATATATATAGATTTCTAGCACATCAGGAAGTTTTTGAAAATTCCTTTACAAAATTCAATCTTATAAAAAAGGAAAAAAGTCAAGTTAAATAAAAGTGGATAAAACTTCAGAATATGGGAAGAATTTTCTATTTGATCAAGAGCATTTCTAAAAATGCATGTTACAAAATAATTACTAAACTATAATATTTCTATGGGGGTAATTCATTTAGCTGTAATTGCTGTTCCGCAACGGATTCCGAGACTACCACTTTTGGACGATTTTACACCGGAAAGGGAGTCAGGCAATGAGTCATATGAGCGCATTTCCGGAGTTTTTTGTTAGATCAAGCTCAGTACAATGTAAACATCACCCTTCCATTCTTCACTTTCGCCCTATTTTGATGAAAATGACTCTCCCTGGCGCATGCGCAAAAGCGTGGATGGTTTCCGAATCCATTGCTAAACAATACTAAACTTTATTAAAATGTTTGTAATGATAATACGAGCATGGTACTACATACTTTACAGCCAGTCTTCAGAAATTATTGTGTAGCTTATGTAACCGATTTATAGTTCATTAAAAAATCCAAATTTTTATGTTATTATGTATATTTTACCTGACTTCTGAATGAAAAAAAATGTTCTTTCATTTTTTATTAAATATACTAGGATATGAAGCAAATTACTCTATTTTAGTTATTTTTCAGTATAATAGATAGAAGTTAATTTTTGGAGTATATGTAAATATTTAAGAAAGCATATATAAATGTGTGGTATATAAACATCCATAAGCATTATTGAAACTATGCAAACGATACTGTACAAACGATAGTTAACATGATATTGCTTATAGGCTGGACACTATCTGTAACTTTTGCCTTGCATGATTCCCAAATCTTTCAAAACCTTCTACAGAACGGACAGCTGGAGTAATTGTCAAGTAATTATTTCTTAGGTATGAGTTATTGGATAAGAAAGGATTTTCCAATAATTTCATCAGATATTTAATTAAAAATTAATCGGAATTTTAATGTTTTTCCATAATAACTATGAAGCATATTATTACACAAAACATCATTTTTATATCAGTATGAAATTCAAAACATTAGCTTTTTGGTTATACCAGCGATTCTCAACCTGTAGGGTGCGCCCCCAAGGGTGCATGATAGTATCAAATGAGGGGCGAGAGCATATCTAAAAGAAAATATTACTAAAATAATTTATTACATTTCTGAAAGGAAAGTAAAGCAAAATACATTCTGACATAATAAAAAATAAAATACACATTTACTGTGTTATAATACACTTATAAATAGGATTGTATAGGTACTGCACAATGTATTTAATAATTGACTTCTCAATAGTAAATTAAAAACAAGTATAATAATTATTAGTGACTTCCTAGATCTGTCTTGCAGAGCAAAGTTTTTGGAAGGAAGGTTTAATATTAGAAATAGACAATCTGGGTTCTTTTCCTATATTTATTTGAGATCTATATTTTGTCTTCAAAGCAGCAACCGCGGAAAATTCGGTTTCGCAAAGGTAGATGTTGAAAATGGTAATAGTATACGAAAGTGAGAGAATCAGATTAGGAGTGACAAAATATAAATGTAAGATTACAAAGTGTGATTTACTACTAAATTGTCTTTCTATTTCGCCTATTTGCCGTGAATCTATGAAGATTCCTTCTTCGGCAGTTGAGAAACCTTAGGAAATA
>BGPR01016205.1:0-35044 GCA_013235015.1 Araneus ventricosus
TAGTGCTTTCAGTTCTGCCTGTTCTATAGTCTATCTTCTGCCTGTTCTATCGTCTATCTTCTGCCTGTTCTATCGTCTATCCTCTGCCTGTTCTATCGTCATTATTCAAAACTAGTAGATCGAGGTGCTTCTTTAGCAACAAATTGCTCCCTGCTCCCTGGCATTAAAACTCAGTCAGGCATCTACCTCAGTGCTACGTAGTGCTTTGATCAAAAGGGGGTGATGCTACACTTCTCCTTGATCATATAAACTTGACTCATGAACTTGACTACACATTCTAGACCAAGTGGTATTAGAACAATCAGAATTTGAATTACAGTAAAACTGTAGTCATCGGAATTAAACGGTGATTGAGTGGATTCGAATACGTGGAAATTCGGATGATTGCATAAAACTCAGAAATTAAGCGAAAAAAGATGCCAGACATTGAAAAAAATTAAAATTTAATTCATGAAATTAAGTATAACAAACATAAGGTACAGAAGAGCTGCAAATATTGTTACAGAAGAAACCACAAATTGAATTATGCATAAAGGTCTACCTGCGCTCCAACTATTATTGTCCCAATTCTGATATTTTTCATATTTTTTTTCTCTCTCTCCCAAAATCGATTCGTATAAGTTCTACTGCAGATCAAAACTGAATGAACAAATTGGTCCGTCCGATCAGTGTCGGTTTCTTTTATAATTTGAAGGGTTCAGAGTTGAAGTGGACCAGGTCCATGAGATTCATATCTGAGAAAACATATATCAAAGTTACCTGGCAAAGACCTGCATTTAAAATAGCAGTGGTCTTCTAATGGTTCTTGCTGCCTGGTGGACACAAATTGAACTGTGGACTTGAATCATCGTCACACAGAGCATATAACATTTCTACACTGCCATGGCAGAGTTAGTGCAAAATGGGCAAAACATGCGGTTGGTTCACTTTAACTCTAAACTCTTCATGTCACATGTAAATAAGTCATTATATCTAACCTTCCTCTGCATTCGATACCCTTCTGCTTCCTTTACTAATCCAAATCCACTTCTAGAATGAAGGTCACGTGCACACTCATTTCCTTGATATGCCCAAAGAAAATCATTCTTAAGGGCCCAAACAAGATTTTTATCATCCCTGTCATAAAACGACGCATAAAACAACTTCGCGAAGCAGTTCGTACATAACTGTTCCGAGCATAATTAATGCCTCGCATGCTAAAGCAAACACGCACCTCCGCTGAGAGATAAATTCGATCCCGGAGTGTGATAATAAAAAAGGGAAGAGAGAAATTCATTACCATGAAATAGTTCTGCTTCGATTATTTCGCATGATTATTATCAAGGGACTTTTCTTTGGGTGCACAAGTTTTAATGGCTTTTCACGGTTTCTAAACAAGGTTTCATTCATCCGCTCTAAGCTGTCGTCTGTTAATATTTAATGGGGTGGATAACTTGTTCCCCATGTCTGTGTGCGCCCAGGGTCAGAATAATAAATTGGCTTGTTCGTTTTTATAATGTCTAGAAGGCTTTTGTGACAAAGAGCTTTAATGCTTTTTAAGAGGTCGGGCGTCTTCAGCTTTGTGTTTGTCGCATGCAAATTTGAAATGAGGAAGTGTTAGATTGCAGAAATTGCATCTACATCATTTTTCGGCTTTATCAGTATTTTTAAATATTTAAATCTGTGCCACCAAAGTTTATTTAGTATCTTGTGGCATTTCTGGCAACTTTTGAAATTTAAACGGTAATTTTTAACATCCTGGTCACGGCACCAAAATGTTAAAAATTACCGAAGATACTAAATAAACTTTGGTGGCGCAGATTTAAATATTTAAAAATACTGATAAAACCGAAAAATGATGTAGATGCAATTTTTGCAATCTAACAGGAAGTACAGTTTTTTTATAAACTATATCTATTTTTGAAATTTAGAAAAGATGCGAAAGGGTATTGTCGTATCATAGCAAATCTCTGTATTGTCCAAAAGTCTCAAATTCGAAGCAGAATGTCGTGATTTGAAGAAGCCCGGAATGTGTTCATATAAATAAATGAAAATAATAATAAATTATTGTGCTAATTTGTTTATGCATTTGTTTATTTTACTTTTCTGAATATTCTTTATTCCAATATAGTCTTCAAAATTATTCTTTCGATGTATTTGATTTAAATATCAGAAGTGTGAAGCTGTATCTGCTTTGAGTATCTATACTTATAAAAGGAAATATTTGCGTGAGTGCGTGTTTGCGCGCGATGTCCAGACGAATCTATCACACTCAGAGCCATGAAATTTGGCACGCATACAGTCGTAAAGGCGACTCAATGCACCTCGAAGCCCAAATTTAAAATTTTTTCTAGAAAATTTTTTATTTATTATTTTGTGTTGTTTTTGGTGATTTTTCGCATTAATTTCTCAATAGAACGGTTTTGGATAATTGTACGAAAAAAAGAGATACACCATCGAAAATAGCAAACGATTTACGTTCTAATGAAGTTTGTTTCGTACGTCTAACGTAATCTACTGAATTTTGAGAAATTTTTAAAAAATAGTCACTTTTATGATAATTTTTAATAAGGATTTCTTCAAATTCTCGCATCTGACGTTCTAACATCTCTATAATTTTCATTTTTTTTCAGCTTATGACTAGAGCGTTTCTGTCAGATTTAAAACAAGAACGGTTAAAATATCTTTTTCCGTTTTTTAAAACTAATTTTTCCCTGATCAGTTCAAACAGTTTTTTTGCTAGCGAGATTTAACAGCTAGAGTTTCTCCGGACGGTCCCAGAAAGCATTGTTGCAGTTTCATTCGCTGGTGCGTGACCTTCCTCGCAGCAGGTGACGTCATATGCTTTCACTCCCAGCATGCATTTCTGCAATCCGATTCCTTCCGGCAGGTGACGTCCTCACATTCGCGTCATTGTCGAGAGAAAAAAAGCGGGGAAATCAATAATGTGTATCTTTTGTTTTGATTTTTTTTTCAAAATTTTTCCGTGTCATTGTGGGCATTTTTTCCTCCATTTTGTTGAAGTCCTGATTCCACGGGCAACACCGTGAGCTTACTGCTAGTTATCTATAATTTACAATAATCCGATTTAGCACTAAAATTTTTGTTTATAAAAACTTATTCATATTAAATATATATTTTTCTTTAGATGGTTGTGGGACTCTTAATACCTTAGTTTAATGAAAATAGTTGTGAGTTTTCTCAGTGGTTTCCATCCAGTGGTTTTTATTACGAAATAACTTCCTACTTGGCGAGTTGAACACTCTTTTCATGAACAGAAGCAAGATAAGAGCTGCAGTTCAAGAGCATGTGACACCTTCTTTTAGAAAAATAAAATTTAAAAAAATGGAAGGATAACAGCTGCATAATGAGAGTAACACGATCCGATGTGAGGTCACTTTCGACAGTTTGATTCACCTCAAGATGTCTCGGAGTTAAAAAAAAAAAAATGTTTACTCCGAAGTTTCATGATCACAAGATAAAATGGGGATTTAGCCTGCAAGTATTATATTACATTTTCGCTTGAACATATTATACACCCGTTTGATGTATCTGTTGATATTTCTTTCTCTTCATTTTAAGAACAGTCATATAGATTTCTCGATTTATTTATTTATTTATTTATTCAAAAGCAAAATTGTTTACACTTTTATTCAATTCCTACTATTAGTTCACACTCTCCTTATGTATATTTATTTATATATCTCGTTCAAATTTTCAATCGTTAATAAAATACTTTTTATTCATCCACTCAAGTTCAAATACATTTTTTAAAACTTGTAGTGGATGACACTTAATGTTAATACAGTTTTTTTCAAATATTAATTCGTTAATTAAATTTAATTAATTAATTTTAGTTTTATATGGGAGAAAGCATATGTCGCCTTGAGTCGTTTGGTTCGAATTTTTCTCAATAGATGGAGCTAGGTTTGCCAGCTTCTAGACCTAATATCCTTTGTTTTCTGGTATGTTCACGACGGCGTCATTTTTTCATGTATTTTTGTCAGAGGGTAATGCTGATTACTTTCTTTATCGCTTTTAAGCGTGTAGATCACTGACCTAAGTAGGAATTGAGTTTAAAATTTTTTTTATATTACTTGTTCTAATATTTATATCGATATTTACCATGAAATATTTGGAATGTGTAAATGATAAATCTTTATATAAATACTTGTCGCATCTTCATGGGTTATGAAAAGCTGATGAATAAAGAACATCAGATATATGCTGGAGAATTTGGCAGAAGTTTGGAACATTTCACCAAAGTGCAGGCATTGTCATTTGTTTTGAGATGTCATCTGCCACTCGAAAATCAAAAAAAAATATCCAGAAATTTTGAATTATTTTTATACATTAGATATTGATTTTATTATAAGACAATTGGAACACATTTCAAATTATGTTAGAGTATGCAATAAACGAAAACATTGAAATTTTCCTTGATAAATATCAAAATGTAAATGATTTTAATATCTATTTTTGTTTTATCACTTTACTGCTAGCAATTTATTTATTATTAATTGTTAGCTTATGGTAATGTCAATAAACTGCTTATTTATGGCATTTACCTAAATGTGGCGGCTTCAATGCCATTGTCAAGGGATATTCATATGCTTTATGTTGAGAAATATTTCAAATGAATACTATCACTTATACAGGATGTCCACACTTATCGTGGTCCAATAGCTAATTTCTAAATCGTTAGAGATAGATGTATAATTCCAATTGGGAAAATGCTTTAAGTAAAGGGAATAATTATATTTTATGTTTTATGAGTTACTAAATATATTTCTGAAAAAGTTACGAATTCTGACTTTTTATACGGCCCCCCGGTCCTATCAATCATATTTAGTAGAATATTCTCGACACTCTAACATTTAAACAAAAAAGTCCCACTCTTCTGCAAATAAAACTGAGCGAGTTGTGGAACTTTGAATTGCATGATTTTTAACCAATCAGAGGCCTCTTCGAGCAAGTGCTGCACATTGATTGGTGGATTTTCTTCAAGACGGCTATTGGGAAATGGTATAAAGTGATCTAAATCAGCGATATTCAAAGCTCCATAATTAGGTCAGTTTTAGTCGCTGAAGAGTGGGACTTTTTTTGGTTAAAATTTCAGAATGTCAAGAATATTTTACTAAACATGACTGATAGGACCGGGGGATTGTGTAAAAATTTAGATTTCGTAACTTTTTCAGGAATATATTTATTCACTCAAAAAACCTATATTGTAATTCTTCCCTTCATTTAAAGCATTTTTCCAAATGGAACTATATATCTATCTCTAACGGTTTAGAAATTAGCTATTGGTCCACGATAAGTCTGGACACCCTGTATATTGTGAAGTATAAGAAAATAAAACTTCTTTCTGTTGTTTGCAACAAAAATCTATGAAAGTGAAAACTCAGTTGTCTTAGAAACAGTATTTTAATGCATGTAGATAAATTATCTTTGATGTAGGGAAATATTTTAACAGTTTCTAATTCCATAGCATCGGTATTCCTTTAAAATGCGGATACTATTCTCAAGAAAACTTACTAAAAATCCTTTAAACCCTAGTAATCAAGCAAAACACCAACTTCGAAGTCTACTTACTTTAAAGGACACAAAAGTAAACTCTACATCTGTCACAGAACGCAAATTTCCATCCATTCGAATTTCGTTCCGCTGGAATCATTTAGCCTGGCCCTAAATGGTTTGCAGGGAAAAAAAGAAACCCCGTGCATTCCATGCGATAGCTCGAATTGAGAAATTTAGCCCGCTCGTAAAAGACCGATTACTTCTCGGTATTAGATTCGCCGTGTCATTTGACTGGCTCGTTTTCGCGATCGTCGCTGTCGATTATGCTAGGAATTTCCTGTTTAAAGATTCATATGCGCGATTCCTTCCTCAGAATTTTTCAGGCCTTTCTCGAAAAATTCCCGGCTGTCTAACTCGCCTTAAAATAGCTACGAGCATCTGCTTGCGTTATGTCGCTCGATTGCATTGATTATGGGCGAAAAAAATGGCTTTTCCTGACCAAAACACATGCTCGGAGATAAAAGTAGGAATAAATTGCCCATTGTGAAGATGATGCTTTTCTTGTAAACGGTCGTTATGGGATGAAATAGTCTCTCAAGATGTTGTGGTCATTGATTTTCAAAGTATGAAGCTCAACTATTTTTAGAATTCTGACCATTTATAAAACATTTGGTTCCTTCTCAGAGTAAAAAGAATGGTGTCAACTCGAGTGACATCATACTTGTATATCAAACAGACTGAGCAAGTTCTGGAATATTTAACTACAAAAATTTAAATAGAGGCTTTGGACGTATTACCAAGTGAAACGTATTGTTAACACAAGATTTACCAATAAGTGTTTGACAGTAATTTTTGACCAATTCTTCCAAACTAGTTTCAACAATTTACTTTTTCTACTTTCTTGTATACGAAGTATACAAAAAGAAAGTATTGTAATCGTCAAAAAATTCGAACTCGAGATTTTGACGAATCTCCACGTTTTAGACCTCCCAGAGTCCGAAAAACACAATTTTGGAATTATGTCTGCCTGTGTGTCTTATCTGTGGAAACGATAACTAGAGAACTATTAGAGCTACGAGGATGAAATTTGGTATGTGATCTTTACACGTAATTTGTAGGTTTCTATCAAATTGTGGATAAAATCCGTCTAAGGGAAGTCTGTCTGTCCGCGGTCATGTGAGCACTATAAATCAAAAACTTGAATAGCTAGATGGATAAAATTTGGTACACAGTTTTATTATCATGATTGTAGGTCCGTATCAAAGTTTGAACCAAATCCGTCGAAGGGTTGACTGTTTGTCGGACTGTATAATCGCATACTTGTAAAAATTATATCTCCTAAACCCTTTGGCTTAGATAAATAAAAATTGGTAAGCCGTTTGCTACCATTAATTATAGATCTGTGCCCAAATTTCGTTTCTATCGGTTAAAAAAAGGGCGTTCAAATTAAATTTTTTTACTTGCGTACTGGAAGCAATCTCTGCGCATGCGCAAGCTATTCAGCGATAGCGGACAATGTCATTTTCTCATGCTTTCTTTTCGCTCACGCACGCTCTCGCATTAGCTTAGCTTTCTAGAGTGTGATAGAAAATAAATATTGCTAAGTTTTAATACATACACATCTCTTTGAATATGATCCTTCACCTCAATATTTTATAATCGATATAATCTACAATGATAAACCTTTTGATAGTCATTGCATTCTGAGTTACAGTAGGTTCGAATTTTTTATCCACGCAGGGGGAGGGGAAATGACAAATTTTTGAAAAGTATACGAGAAAGTTTAGGGGAGGCCGCTGCCGCTGGTTTAACTCGATATACGTTTTATAAATGGACTAGTTGGTGAAAGAGCTACTCAAATGTATGAAAAAGTTAATAACATGGTAATTCAATGGTTTCAATTCACGTGACTTGACAATCACATGATAACGTAACTGCGCATGTCATCTGACATGAAAGTCACTTTGCTTTACATTTTGTTAATGATGCCACGCCTTCCCCCCCCCATAAGATGCGCAATAGATTTCAAAATTAAACTGGCGTTGCGCGTTTGAAGTATATCATATGAGCATAAATTGAATCCATTGATAGGAGAAACAGAAGAAATTGCTTACTGCAATGTTGCAAAGATTTGTAGGCAATGAAGGTAGAGTTAGCTAGAAAAGGAAGTTTTATCTTCCTTTTGTACTTTCAGACTCTTCTTACAAATATAATCAAATTCTATTCCTTTAATGCTATTTTTATTTACAAACCCTTGGTTAAAGATGTGAACCAACTGATTGACTAATGTTTTTTCGATTGTTGACAGACAGACAAATTATTTATTACAGACTAACGGACAGATAAAATTCCCGCAGACTCAATTTCACTCAAAATTTGACAGAAATCTGCAATTTTGATGTAAAACAAAACATAAGAAAAAAACCCAGAATTTCATTTGTCTAGCTTGTTCTATTTTTGAGTTATCGTATTCTCATACCGACTGACAGACAGACAGTCAACATTCCAATTCAGGGAGTTCCAAAATGTGGAGATCCATCGAAATCTTCAGATCAGTTACAATATTTACTCTTGATACCGTTCATATACCACAAAGTAAAAAGAAAACCTATACTATCTGTTAATACGAAAACAAACTCACAATTTTCAAAATCAGTATTAACATACAATAACTCAAATGGTGCCAATTCATGTTCACATGATACCCAATAATTTGGAATCTGCTGCGATATTTCAGGACGAGAAAGACATAAAGTACACTACAGCGTAAGACAGCATTCAGTTAAATATTAGATAACATTCTCAGTGGCGTTTAATACATGATTGTGATATTACATGAATCAACCACATGATTTAAAACTCCAAAATTCGGTGGAAGAGGAAGCGATCATCGTTATATTTCTATAAAAATGCATGAAATGCAAACCGTTGCATTTCTTATCACCTGTCGTCGTCTGCATAGGTATCTTTTTTCTCCTAAACCCCTGTATCCACGTTCTCCTCACCCCATTGCGCATACACATAAAACACGTGATCCCCAAGCAAATGCTGGCAAACGACTCGAATCCCGCTTTATGTGGGACACGTGAAAACATCGGCGGAATCCAAGATCGTGCATAAAATTGATTTGCGTTAGAGCTTTGTCGTGTCCAGAAAGTCTTCCTCCGGAAAAGTTGCAGGATTAGAAAAGCTTTTACCGAATTTATCAGCCGATGCATTTGCCTTGTCATTCTGAGCTCTCCGGCTAAGTTACGGGCGCCTCAGAGAAAAGCTTTTCGGTTATTTGAGCAGTAAGTTTCGGTTTCCGCTCCCCGTTTATATTTCGGAATATTTATTAAGGTAATATCCGGAATATGGAAACCGGGAGGAACGAGATTCTTTGCTTTTCGGAGAGTGCGATGAAATGGATGGGTTAGACTTGACTGCTGGAGATATTTCAAACTCAATTCCAAGACACAGATTAATCTGCTGTCGCCGCAGCGCAACGATTTGTTAAAATTCTAGGCAGTTACTTATCTGAGGTTAGGGCATGCTGGTCACAGATTTGTAGCTAGTTACTTAACTGTGTTTATGACAGGTTAATCTCAAATTTGTAGCCAGTTGCTTAACTGAAGTTGTGGCATGTTAATCTCAAATTTGTGGTCGAGTTCTTTTCCATTCCTTCCTTTTTGAATAATCTCTTTTACATTCTAAATTCTATTTTATGTGTTTTAAATATTAATTGTTGTAATTCTTTTGTTGATGCAATCACTTGATGCTGTTGCGTTGAGCACGCAAAAAGGTGTATTGTCATCGTTTTTTGTTTAAATCTTCTGTTTCTTATTTATAATTTTTACATTTTAATTTATTTTTCTATTATTTATTATACAACAACGAATGGATATGGTTGCCTATTCTGGGAAAATGTATGTTCCTGATATTTTTCTTCGTTAGTGAATGTTTTGCATTTCATTTATTACCCATATTAGAAGCAGTACCCAGATCTGGCATTCTTATGACTGAATTATTCTCAAAAATGCTCTGAACAGATACTTTAAACCAATCGGCGTAATTCCAATGACCAATGAAAAATATTCATATTTTTTATGAATATGGCATAATAAATTTAATTTGAACGAATAATAATGCTGAAAAGAGGTAATAATTTGAATAGATACTTTTAAACCACTCGGCGTATTCCAATGGCCAATGAAATATATTCTCATTTTATGAATATGGCATAATGAATTTAAATTCGAACAATACTGTTGAAAAGAAGGTAATTTTGATTGTTTTCACTAGGGACGCACAGTGCGTCATCGTTTTGCTACTGAGTTTATCATTAGTGATCGACTTAAAATAAATCGAAATCTGGAGGGGGCATTGGCCACTACTGTATCTGTCCGAATTATTGTTCATCACTTACACATTGAAGGAAATCTTTCCTGTAAGATTAGATCCTTGCTTGTTGATACCCTCCCAGCTGTCAAAATTGTTTCATTCAATCTCTTTACTCCTAAAGCAGATACAGTGAGTCTCCCTCATAACGAAATCGCTTGTCTCCAATTGAAATCCGTTATAGAGAAAATTCTGTTATACGGGAGATTAGAGATTTTGCAATTATTTAAGTAAATGTCTCAAACTTTTCAATAGGCGATAAGTTCAAATGTATATTATGATTTTCTATTAAAATGAGGTAATATATATTATAAATTTTTAAATTATACTAATTTTTATCGTATAAAATAAAATGCTCAAAAGTTGAGACAATTCACCAATTTAGAGAATATATGTACTAGTTAATTTACGTTTATTTTACTTTGAAAAATTCCGTTATTTTGTTGCTTTGCATTTCGTAATGTTAAATTTTCAGAAAAATTTTCTACTTTAAGAGTAGAGTGTGGTTCCAGAAACAGGTACGGTAGAGTTGAATTGGTTGCACAGAAACTATCAATGACAAATTAATACTTGGTCATTTTTGTCTTCAAAAAATGACAAAAAATCGAAAAGATAAACCTCTGAAAAAATTGTTCTAGGGAGACAACCACTCGTTATATGGAGAATATTTTGAATGTTATTTAACATTCCGATTAAAAATTTCGTTATAGGGAGAAATTCTTGTAGAGAGATTCGTTGTAGGAGATTCTACTGAGTTTTAAAATCGCCTTTTCTATCTTCCTGTATGTATTCCTCCTAAATAGCCATACACCCAACTAATATTATATAACTTCTGTTCCATAGTTCTGGAAACACATTTCCTCTCCTCCTCTCCAAGAAAATGTGCCACTCTCCCCCATAAACACCGATCCAGCACCCTACTACAAAATTGCACCCACTTCACACTGCCAGCCAGCATTACTCAGTAACAGCCCCGGCAGCAGCTGCTACCCTTGGCATCCAACTCATGAAAATGCCATCAGAAATCTATGAGCATGCCTCTAAAACCCTATTTGCGGCTGCAACCTGAAGGATCCCCGGGGAATACCTTTCACTGGTGGAACTTCACCCCCGAAGTCAAAACGGTGGAGGAGCTTATGATAATTTACTTACACCTCCCACCTACAGGCTTCAGCCTCCTTTCTGATAGCAGTTGACTCATATTATGTTTGAGGTCATTCCATGAATTTTGCATTGGCTTCTGTGGGGATATACTCTTTTGAAGTGTAATGGACTATGATGGCATGCCAGATATTCGTGGTGTGTAGCTGCTCTAATGTACTTAAATGAGGAGGTGGTAGGTGCGAGGCCATTTACTGCTGCGTTTTTATCTGACTTTGCTTGAATTTAATTGCCCCTGACATAAAACTTTTTTGTGAGATTCTTGTAATTAGCGAGTAAATTGCAGTTCTTCGTACAGATAATTGCTTCGTAAAAGCAATGCATATTCAGAAGATAACGGATCTGTGCTATGATTATGCCACCTTTGTAGTTAATTTAAAGATGGAAAAAACGCAGGATGCTATAATGTTATAAGTCCTAGAATTATTGGTCTATCAGTGCTTACGTCAAATTTGTAATTATAACTGATAATAAAAGTATTTTATTAATTTCAATAGGCTACATTCGTATACAATTTTCGAACTTTAGTAAACAAGTAACGAAATCGGAAAATTATTCTCTTCTGAAATTTGTGTCACATTGAAAAATGGTGATAGCGCGTTTTGTTTATAATAGTCGACTAACCATTAGATGGGTTACCCTTTGTCAATTTCATAAAAAAAAAAGAGAAGGCTCTGCCCCAAAAGGTAGGTGTAAGTCAGTAAGTGTTAACCACGGAGGGTATTTTTCTGAATAGGTCAAACTACAATTTATATCTGATGCTTTCTCATATTGCAGTTTGTTTTGCAATTTTTTCGTGTTTGGTATTAATACTGTAGTTAATAATGGATCGATGACTGTGCAATAATAAGTGAAAAGGATTTTGCTAATAAGTCCCAATTATAAAGCAATGGAGAACCATCTCTAAAATAAACGTTTCAAGATCCAGCTGTTTTGGAAAAATATAAGAGAAAGCATCCATTCTAATTCTGCACGTTCTCAAAAGTAATTATAACAGACTAAGTAGTCTTGTTTCAACGAATTGAAGTTGATTTGATTCTGCATTGAAAATTACAAGCATATAGTTACAGCTTACAACAGCGACTCCGAAATCCATAGAATGGTGATTATTTCCCGATTTGCAAAATTCCGCGCAATTATAAATGATTACTGAAAAGCATCACTTACCATTCAGTAATTCCTTTTTAAAAGCTTTTCTTTAAAAAGGTTAAAACTTTAAACTTTAAACTCATTTTAAATGAGATTGGCCCTTAATTAACTGAAATAAATGAAGAAAATGAGCATAACTTATTAATCAAATAGCAATACCGAATCATGAATGCTTTAAAAACACAGAACTGTAGCCATCCATTTCAGCTTCAATATCCTTTTCAAATCCTTTCTTTTCAAAAACCCCAAACACGCAGCAGCACTCCTTTCTTTTCCCCAAACGGACAAAACCCGACAGAATTTAATGACACAACTGCAAGATTTACAATGCAATGAAACCTCTTGAGTGCCCCATCCTCCCCAAAGAGAGAGACTCTAATACACTTTACCGGAAATTGAAAACTTCCTGAATTTATCACGTAGCCTGTCAATGGGAGGACATTTCAAGTCGCTCGCTGCATCGAAAATGAAGCGTAATTGGGCGTAAATCTGTCATCCATCCCCTCCGCGGTATCTTCTCCCTCAAGAAGAGCTGTGCCATGAGAGCAAGAGGCAGTGGCGTCGCAGTGGCGCCGAAGCTGTAGGACGTCACGTCAAAAACTTAGGGTCCGAGGCTGGGAATTGTCAATTTGCGTCCTTTCAGACAATGGAGATGGTCTTAATATTATCGGATGAAGATCCATTAATGTCCCTTCTCTTCGCTATTTTTCTGGAAAAAAGAAATCCTTGGGAAAAGTCGTTGCGAATGGGTTAAGAGCCTTCGCGGATACTTTCTTTGGTTTTTTATGAAACCAAATAAAAACTCTTTGGGGTATTAAATGAGAAATTTATTGTGGATGTGGTGTTTCGGTGATTGAATATTTTAATGCCTTACGTGTTTTAATGTCTTTTACAGATTGCAATTTTTCATTTCTAGAGTAATTCTGTAAATATGAAACAAGCACATGTGAAGTGTAGAATGTTTATAGTTTTTTCTTAATGATATTGTGAAGTTTTTATTTGGAAATGACGTTTTCGCCAAATTAAAATCAGGGGTGATCTTGCCTCGAATTTCTTGTACACTATGTCACCTATAACACCTCGAATTTCAGCACATAAGTATGTCACCTATAACACCTCGAATTTCAGCACATAAGTATGTCACCTATAACACCTCGAATTTCAGCACACAAGTATATCATCTATAACACCTCGAATTTCAGCACATAAGTATGTCACCTATAACACCTCGAATTTCAACACATAAGTATGTCGCCCATAACTTGTGGACAAAATTGCATGTGTTTTAGAATCAAACAATATTGATTGGCATCAATAAAAAATTCTCTGAAGACATCCAAAATTACGTTTTGCTAATTGTTAAACCCTACAGGCTTTTTTTTAATTCTGTAATTTTAATATTTTCGCTGTATTTGTTTGATGTCTTTAAAAAATTACAATAGTTAAAACTAGTAACAAAATTAATTTAAAAATCCGTCATCTCACAGTTCTTACTTTAATTGTAGAAGTCTAATATGTGGTGTTTAAATTTAATCTGGATTCTTAGTAACAGAATTTAGTAAGTTATATCGTTAATTTGTATTAATAAATATTTAAAACTAAGAGGCTCAATGAGGAATGAAACTTATTTTTCAGACAATTTTAATAACGCGTTTCAAAATGGAAACACTCCTTCTAAAAATCAAATTAAAAAATTTCACTTCAGTTTAGCAGAAGGTCAACGCTCTCGCCACTATTAATGCATAAACAACTGAAGAACGACATCTCGATATGTAAAGAACCGTCTAGAAATGCAGTTTTATTACGAAAACTCTGTCGCGAAAATGAATTAAATGTAAAGGGCTGTTTGTAAATGATGGCAACAGCGCACTTAAGAAAGCAGCTGCAACAATAGCAAGAATTTGCCAGGTGTTTTATGGCAGGATACCCTGTCTAAAGAAAAGTCCTCGTGAAAATAGATAGAAATATTTACGCAAATTTCTATCGATGCCGTGCTAGCTAGTAACAGATGGACTGAAGAGAAATCGGCAATACATAACAGAGCGTTACACTATCGCGTGTACGCAATTCTACAGGGGATTGATTCCCCTGTAATTTGTGCCATTTAGTGTTGATCACCTAAAGTCATACTGAGTAATTTTTATTGGATTAGAGACGGCGTGTGATACGTTGTAGGAGGTTGAAAATATCAGCCGAGTTCGTATATGAGCCATCCAGTTCAAAGGGGATGCTAATAGTGGAGGGGTGAAATTTTCATTTCCCCATAACTCCCTTACAATTGAAGACAGAAAGAAAATTCACATTTGGCGAAATGTCGGCTCATCAAAATGAACAATTTTTGTACTTGAAGTTTTGCTGAAAAGTGATTTTCAACGCCGAGCTTCGACTGCTTTTTAACCTTAAGTTGTGGATATCTTGTTGCAAAGCTCTCATCTGTTGCAATTCTCTTTCATCCTCATAGATCCAACTCTTATAAAATTAAAGGAGGAAATGGGATAGTGTGTGGAGAGAGGGGTGCCTTTGTCTCTTGTGAAACGGAATCTACCGCCGTCTTCCGACAGTAATTAACACTTAAGATCGTATTGAGGATTATTTCATTGAAATAGTTGTTTAAGGAACGACTTGAGTCGATAATATCAAAATGCTGGTAGCTTTAAAAAACTGATTAATTTTTTTAATCAATGTATAAAATGCCTTTTTTACCTGACAGATTTTAGATATCGATAATGTGACTTTACTTGACTCTTAATTCTTTACTTATAATGTAAATGCCTCTTTACAGTGTGAATACAGCATAAATGCGATTTTGAAAGAAAAATGACTTAATGAGGTTTCTGCAATAAACGATTCAATTGGGGATAGTCTTAAACCGCATAGGTTTACCTATATTGTTATTGGCTGCAGCCTTTGTAAAAAGAATGAGATTCAGACGCAATATACTTTTTCTAGTTATTTAAAAACATTCTAGTCCTATAATTAGTGAGTATTTCGCCGATGTAACACATCTCTGCCCCCCCCCAAAAAAAATACTGAAATCACCCAAACCGATTTTGTTTCTGTGCAAACAGAAAACTTCAAATCAAAGCTTTCCATCCGAAAATTCTCTTTTTTTCTCTCTCTCTCTTTCTTTCAGCGCTTCATCGTAATATCCAACTCTATTTCCAGATGCAGAGAGCTCTCTCAGATGTGGAGAGCGATAGCAAACGCAAATAAACGCGGGAATGGAAAATTACAAAGAGTTCGCAAGAGTTGTTTTTTCTTCCGACTGGTATCGCGCGGAAGTTCCATTGAAATAATAAACACTCGTTCGGAAAAGAGAACCCGCTATCGAGTGTATCGAACAACTTTTTGGTGAAAAAAGAACGGACGGAAAGAACGGTTATAAATAGAAAACTCCATCTAAGACTTCTCGTGCTAAGATAGTGGCTCGTTAAGAGAGTCTACAGATACTGTATACTCTTATGTTGGATTTTTATTTGTTTTATGCAATTATATTCGAATCGCGCCGCTATCTATATTGCTGTTTCTGCTCACAGCATTGAAAATGGTCGTTGGTTAAATAAATAGAAGAATAACGTTAGTATTCGAGTGATCTTAAATATTTATTTTAGTCTGAAACTGATGTCGCGCATTCTCTGGTACTATACAAAAGTTTGTTTATTTACATTGAATTCTAAGAGTAGATTGGAATCTGGAAATGATGCATCAGTTGATTTTCAAAAAGTCTAACAGGAAAAGAATTGAATCTAACAAGCATCCAAATTCCATTGGCCATTCTTTTGAAACTGGAAATGATGATCAGTTTATCTTAAAAGTGACACAGAAAAAAATTTTCAAAAGATAACAAAGTATCCAAATTCCATTGGCCATTACAATTTTAGATCTTCTCTTCGACCTAAGAATTGTGGATTTATCGTTTTGAAATGATCTTCCATATTAGATATATTCATTGTTATTTCCGACACTATTGTTATCCTATGAACACATTTTTCCATCATTCAGCAATGCAGCTCAACTCAGAGACTGCATCACCTCAAATAGGACCCTTCTTACTGTTATTTGGCTATTCTCTATACATTCTGTACTGGAAGATACAGTTCCTTGATGCTAGAATTGTTTCTCCCATATGTTTTTCTATTGGACTAAGTTTTGATACCTTTTATGTATATTTTTATACGCAATAGCATGACATTTTTCTCAATACATCATGCATTTTATAATTTTTTTCAAAAAAATGTGACAAGTCGGTTTGTAATAGATGACCACAAGGGCAAATATACCTTTCTGCACCTTTAAAAAGTTCATTAGTTCTGAAGTTGGAGATTGACTGATCACATTTCATTAACAATACAGAATTAAAATATCTTATAACCTTAATTTAAGTTTCTAAAATATTGAGATGACCTTTTATTTCTGATTTCTTACTTAAAATCAGATAGATTTATAAAACTATTTCTAGAAAGTTTAAATCTAAAGTAACGCGTGTAGCAATCGTGTGTCTCAATAATGAGTGATTCTCTCTTGAAAGTTAATATTTATACATTCTTCATGTCCATTTATGAATTAAAAATAAGGAAGTTTATAAGATATTGCTCAAAATCATTTATATTTAGGTAAACTATCAGATGATACGTGACGTATTGACAAGAGTTTTCCTGTAGAACTCTGCATCACTATTTGGACGATATGTGTCGTGTGGCTGCAAAACTGGCCATCTCCACTTTTAAAAAATACATTTTTTTGAAGATTATAAATCCATTTGACCTCTTAATATCTTTCCGTCATAAATTCACTAAAGCTACTTGAATGCCATACAGTTTATTCTTTAAATTTACTTAATATATGTGACAGAAAACCATTTTCTCAAAACATTTTTATTTGGAGATGCCACATTTTGCAATCACACGACACATATATAAATTTCCAAAGTCCTTCAAATTAAACAAACTTACGAACAGTATTTGGTATCTGAAAAATTCCTTGGAATTCTCCAAATTTTTTCATTTTTTAAAAACATTTTCTCTTTTAAATTGATTTTCTTGAAACAGGCAACAGTGTCAATGGCAAATTTTAATTAAGACTGCAATTGCTATTCATTCTAATCTTAAAATAAAAATTTTTAATAGTTAATAGCCAGTATAATTATAAGTGCTATTCAAATCTAGATGCAGCAGTGCCAAAATATTCTGTCATCGAGCGTCTTAAGTATAAGTAGACTTTCCGTTTCCGTATCCGTATCCGTTGTAGATTAGATAACTTCTCTTTTACATTAATAAGCCATTTTGAAAGTACTGCTTATCTATAACCTGTCTGATAACAGAGATGTGTAAGAAACTTTTAAAACTTTCATGGATGTGGTCTCCACTAAACTTTTCGTATACTTCTCGAAAAGGTGCCTGTTTTCCTCCCCGCGTGGATAAAAAAAAATTGAACCATTAGAACCGCAATCCAATGACTATCATGTAGAAAATATTTACAAGAAGAACTCAAATCTAAAGAGATGTCGTACCGATTCTCTTGCTGGCTCAAGGACTTAAAGTCACATAATCCTCCTGCCTGACAACAGATTGCTACCTAGTACGACATGCCCTTATGAATCCGGATTCTTAAAAAAAGCGCCAGGAGTCAATAAATATCGTGCACAGAAGATTGCTGTCCAGTACGCATGCAAAAGGTGGAGATAGCGGGATTCGTTGGAGATGCGATTATACAGATCGACAGACAGTCAACCCTTTGATGGATCGGCCCAAAAATTTTATACGGACTATATTCATGCTAAAAAACTCTTGTACCATGTTTATCCATCTAGCTATTCAGGAGTTGATATAATGTTAACATGACCGCGCATACAGACAGACAGATCCCCTGCTTGACGGATTTGTCCAAAATTTGATAGAAACCTAACAAATTGGCGTTTAAAGACCAGCAACCCCTTCATACACGTAGCTCTAATAGTTTTGAGTTATCGTGTTCACAGACAGACAGACATAATTCCAAAATTGGTTTTTCGACTGGGAGGTCTAAAATGTGTAGATTTTATCAAAATTCTCGAGTCTGAATTTTGACGATTACACATATTCTCTTGTATACTCTTCGTAGAGATTAAGTAAAACGCTCTTTACCAATAGTTCCTGCAATACTATAGATGAGTCACTGAAACCTACTGAGGCAAACATACTTTGGCGATTTTTTTTTTAAAAAATTTATTGATAATTGAGAGCTTCTAAAATTATTAAAAATATTGCATTGCCATCACGATTCCAATAAATATATAAAAATTAAACTCTTATGCATTAAGAAGTCGAGGAAAAAATCGATCACAAAAATTCCCCTACAAACAAACAAACATGAAAACATTTCTGGACTAGTAAAAGCGTTTAATAAACAAAGAAGTGTTGGCAATTCCCATTAGACTGAAGGCCAGGAAATCATACTCTTACATCTAATATCAAGAAAGTTCCAGATATATATCCACACACCCTTCTGCCTACAAGAAGTTTCAAAACAATTAATACAGACCGGAAAGCTTATATCTGATTTTATTATTTGTTCTAATTTTTTAATCTATTTGATGGCAACTTTGAGGTGGAGAAAATGGCTGCGGTAGGTCTGACCCCGTAATCGAGATTTTTTCGCCTTCCCTGCTGCGCTTATCAACACGCTCGTTTGGATGGAATGTGATGTACGGACACATCTTTCGCTGTTGATGCACATTGATGTATTTGTCTTTTCAGAAATCTCGCAGCCAAGGTATGGAATACAAATGTGTCTCTTTCATGGATGAGTGCTACGCGCTTTTCCTGTGCTGTCGTGTCTTTTGTGGACTGTCGCAAGAGAGACTCAATTTGGGGCTACTACTGAGATAATTTCTCTCCTATCTACCTCTGCTGAGAGGTGTCTAATATTTTGTGTTAAGCAATGCGATGTTTCATTGTTTAGCGGTAGATACCTTGAGTGCTTTATGCTGGCTCTTTTATAATTCTTGTGTGGTCTCTATACTTTCAACCAGAGGAGAATTCTAGGAAAGCGGATTTGAAATTGATAATGATACGAAGTTGCAAAGAATTGCAGAAAAAAAACTATTTAATAGTAAAGTAAATTTATTAGCTCGAAGCAATCATAATCCTCTAAGAAAGAACAGAAAACTTGCGATACTCAGCATTTATACATTCTTAAAGAATATTTGAGAATTATCCAGTTAGAATTTTGACCTTTACAGGACATTTTTTTCTAGTAGTGTTGGTCTCGATTTAGGTTCATTTTAAGAACAGAAATTCGGGGTCATTGAATTGAGATGTAATTTATCTACTCTCTTCTGCTATGCAGGGAGGTACCTAGAATATTTTGTATTAAGTAATGCTATGTTTCATTGCTTAGTTGTCGACATTTTGAGTTCTTTATGAATTGCTGGGTCTTGTAATTGTAATTTCTATATTTCTCAACCATTATCTTAGAGGAGAATTCTGTAAAAGCAGGATTTGAAATTGATAATGATACGAAGTTGCAAAAGAATTGCAGTAAGTAGAAAACTATTTAATAGTAAAGTAAATTTATTAGCTCGAAGCAACCTTGCTAACTCTACAGAACAGAAAAAAACTTATGATACTCTCAGCATTTATACATTTCCTGTTAGTCATTTGAGAATTGTCCAGCTAGAATTTTGACCCTTTTACAGGACATTTTTTTTTCTAGTAGTGTTACTTCTGGATTTAGAAGGTTCATTTAAGAACAGAAATTCGGGGTCATTGAATTGAGATGTAATTTCTCTATCTACTCTCTTCTGCTATGCAGGGAGGTGTCTAATATTTTGTATTGCAATGCTATGTTTACTGTTTAGCTGCTCTGATGATTTTGAGTCTATGAATTGCTGGGTCTTTTTGTAATTTGTGTGCAATTTACATTTCAACCATTATCTTAGAGGAGAATTCCTGTAAAAAAAGCAGGATTTGAAATTGATAATGATAATAGTTGCAAAGAATTGCAGAAAACTATTTAATAGTAAAGTAAATTTATTGGGGCTCGAAGCAACTCATAACTCTACAGAACAGAAAACTTGCGATACTCAAAGTATTTATACACTTTAAAGAATATTTGAGATTATCCAGCTAGAATTTTGACCCTAGCAGGACATTTTTTTCTAGTATGTTGCTTCGGGATTTAGGTCTACTTAAGAACAGAAATCTGGACATTGAACTGAGACGTAATTCTCTATTCACTCTCTTCTGCTATGCAGGGAGGTGCCTAATATCTTTGTATTGGCAATGCTATACTCATTGCTTAGCTGTCGATGATTTTGAGTTCTTTATGAATTGCTGGGTCTTTGTAATTTGTGTAAATTTCATATTTCTCAACCATTATCTTAGAGGAGAATTCTGTAAAAGCAGGATTTGAAATTGATAATGATACGAAGTTGCAAAGAATTGCAGAAAACTATTTAATAGTAAAGTAAATTTATTAGCTCGAAGCAACTCATAACTCTACAGAACAGAAAACTTGCGATACTCAGCATTTATACATTCTTAAAGAATATTTGAGAATTATCCAGTTAGAATTTTGACCCTTTACAGGACATTTTTTTCTAGTAGTGTTGGTTTTGGATTTAGGTTCATTTAAGAACAGAAATTCGGGGTTATTGAATTGAGATGTAATTTCTCTATCTACTCTCTTCTGCTATGCAGGGAGGTGTCTAATATTTTGTATTAAGTAATGCTATGTTTCATTGCTTAGCTTGTCGATGATTTTGAGTTCTTGTGAATTGCTGGTCTTGTAATTTGTAAATTTCATATTTCAACCATTATCTTAGAGGAGAATTCTGTAAAGCAGATTTGAAATTGATAATGATAATGAAGCTGTAAAGAATTGCAGAAAACTATTTTATCAGTAAAGTAAATTTATTAGCTCGAAGCAACTCATAACTCTACAGAACAGAAAACTTATGATACTCAGCATTTATACATTCTTAAAGAATATTTGAGAATTATCCATTAGAATTTTGACCCTTCCATAGACATTTTTTTCTAGTGAAAAGCTCTGGATTTGTAGTTCATTTAAGAACAGAAATTCGGGGTCATTGAATTGAGAGATGTAATTCTCTCCATCTACTCTCTTCTGGTGCAGGGAGGTGTCTAATATTCTGTGGCTAAGTAATGCTATGTTTCATTGCTTATTATCGATGATTTTATGCCCTTATGAATTCTGTATGGGTCTTGTAATTTGTGTAAATTTATATTTCTCAACCACTATCTTAGAGAATTCTGCAAAAGCAGGATTTGAAATTGATAATGATGAAGTTGCAAAGAATTGCAGAAAACTATTTAATAGTAAAAGCAAATTCATTAGCCTTGAAGCAACTCATAACTCTACAGAACAGAAAACTTGCGATACTCAGTCTTATATCTCTAAAAGAATATTTGAGAATTATCCAGCTAGAATTTTGACCCTTTACAGGGACATTTTTTTCTAGTAGTGTTGGCTTCGGGATTTAGGTTCATTTAAGAACAGAAATTCGGGGTCATTGAATTGAGATGTAATTTCTCTATCTACTCTCTTCTGCTATGCAGGGAGGTGTCTAATATTTTGTATTAAGTAATGCTATGTTTCATTGCTTAGCTGTCGATGATTTTGAGTTCTTTATGAATTGCTGGGTCTTTGTAATTTGTGTAAATTTCATTTCAAACTAATATCTTAGAGGAGAATTCTGTAAAAGCAGGATTTGAAAATTGATAATGATAATGAAGTTGCAAAGAATTGCAGAAAACTATTTTAATAGTAAAGTAAATTCTTATTAGCTCCTCGAAGCAACTCATAACTCTACAGAACAGAAAACTTGCGATACCAGCATTTATACATTCTTAAAGAATATTTGAGAATATCCAGTTAGAATTTTAATCTTTACAGGAGTTACTTTTTTTTCTAGTAGTGTTGGCTTCGGGATTTAGGTTCATTTAAGAACAGAAATTCGGAGTCATTGAATTGAGATGTAATTTCTCTATCTACTCTCTTCTGCTATGCAGGGAGGTGTCTAATATTTTGTATTAAGTAATGCTATGTTTCATTGCTTAGCTGTCGATGATTTTGAGTTCTTTATGAATTGCTGGGTCTTTGTAATTTGTGTAAATTTCATATTTCTCAACCATTATCTTAGAGGAGAATTCTGTAAAAGCAGGATTTGAAATTGATAATGGATGAAGTTGCAAAGACTGTAGAACACTATTTAATAATAAAGTAAATTTATTAGGCCTCGAAGGAACTCATAACTCTACAGAACAGAAATCCTATGATACTCAGCATTTATACATTCTAAAGTATATTTTGAGAATTATCCAGGCTAGAGTTTTGACCTATTACAGGGATATTTTTTTTTCTAGTAGTATGGCTTTGGGGATTTAGGTCTCATTTTAAGAAAAAAAGTAATTCATTTTAGCGTATTCGATTACATTAATTTTTGCCACTCAATTAATTACCGGGTCCAGTTACTTCATTATGAATCCACACAAGCAAAAAAAAAAACCCAGGAACAACTAAAAACTAAAAGAGATTGTATCCAGAGCACAAAATTCCATTGGAAAACCTAAATACAACATAGACAAAAAAGATAATGGGATCCTTGGGGATTTTTTCGACTACGAAAGTCAATTTAGCAATATCTCACAGAAAAGACCCCCCATTTTGAAAACCTGCCTGCAGGTGACCTCTCTTTATAAAGTATGTAAGGCCGACTTTTCCATGATTTCCTTCTACATTTTTTCCAATTAAATTTTAGGGTAACTTAATTATTCTTTTCATTAAAACTTTAGAAATATTCTTCATGATCAAATCATTCTTATAAAAAAAATTAATAGTATTAATAAGTCATAAACGTATAAATTCCAACATTGCTAAGACATAATTCTGGTAATTTTGTGATTATCTCGTTTGGAGCTATTTTAGGAACAGAGATTAATCTTTTATTATTCCTTGTTAAATTTTCATATATATGTACAATATTTTAATAGCAAAATACGCGACCACCATATAATTCTAAAAAAAAATCCTTTTCAACATTTAGAAACCACTTGAGATATTAGCTTAAGGGCAAAATACTTGTTCCCAACAGATAACAGACAGATGTTCCAATGCTATATGATAGCTATCTCCTTCTTAAAACCTAGTATCCATCTGTGGCACTAAAAACTCGCATCTTGCACCAAATTCTTCCTCGAGAAGAATGACTGCCAGTTGGGACGTCAGATTCCAGAATAAACACGTCGTTCTTGTATGCTCTCCGCTTTCAGCAGCTTAGGGTTTAAGGCCGCAATCTTTACACGTCGTTAAAGACTCGCCCTTCAGTTTAGCCAGGGTTCAAACAATTCCTTGCAAGATTCTCTTGTTGTCTCTCGCGCCGTCATTTCTCTTCCGTGGAGAAGTGAAATCCATACGGGTGGCCTTGGGTATTTCAGCTGTTGTACGCAAAATGGAAAAAAGCATACACAATTTGTGTTATGAATTAAACAGATCAAAACGAAGTTGATAAGAGCAAGCTGTTCGCATGGGTAAAAAATTCAGGGAAATGAAGAGAAAGGCTATAAATAATATTGCCGCTCAAAGAAATATTACCAGCAGTCACTGTGGCTCATTTGTTAATTATTAAGAGGGGTTTACACGCGAACAAAACCGACAGCAAAATGTCGCTTTCGTCAAGTTCGACAGAGACTTGCCCTGGCCCGGGTAAAACTTTTATGATCTGCATGCGCTCATCCTTTACTGTCGGTTTTACTCACTGCGTGTAAAAAACCCTGCTTTAGGCCATGGTCCGTGGTTTAGTGTCCAGACCAGTGTTTAGTGTTGTTGTACGTAAAATGGAAAAGCATACAATTTGTGTTATGAATTAAATGATCAAAACGAAGTTGATAAGAGCAAGCTGTCGTGCATGGGTAAAATTGACAGGGGAAATGAAGAGAAAGGCTATAAATAATATTGCTACCAAAGAAATATTACCAGCAGTCATCGTGGTCTATCGGTTAATTATTAAACGGGGTTTACACGCGTGAACAGTAAAACCGACAGCAAAATGTCGCTGTCAAGTCTGACAGAGATCTACGTGGCTTCTCCGGTAAACTTCTTTTATGATTCTGCGCATGCGTCATCTCTACTGTCGGTTTTACTCTGTTCGCGTGTAAACCCTGCTTTAGGCCGTTTGTCCGTGGTTTAGCGTCCAGGACCAGTGTTTAGGGGTAAGCTGCTGTACGCAAATGGAAAGCATACAATTTGTGTTATGAATTAAAACAGATCAAAACGAAGTTGATAAGAGCAAGCTGTCTGCATGGTAAAAATTAATAGGGGAAAATGAAGAGAAAGGCTATAAATAATATTGCCGCTCAAAGAAATATTACCAGCAGTCACTAGACTCATTTGGTTAATTATTAAACGGGTTTACACGCTGAACAGTAAAACCGACAGCAAACGTCGCTGTCAAGTTCGACAGAGACTTGCCGTGTCTGGTAAACTTTACAGTGATTCTGCGTACGCGTCATCTCATTGTCGGTTTTACTGTCTGCGTGTAAACCCCGCTTTAGGCTGTTTGTCCGTGGTTTAGTGTCCATCCAGTGTTTAGCGTGTTGTACGCAAATGGAAAAGCATACTCACAATTTGTGTTATGAATTAAAACAGATCAAAACGAAGCTGATAAGAGCAAGTTGTTCAAAATGGGTAAAAAAAATTAATAGGGAAACTGGAAGAGAAAGGCTATAACATTACGCTCAAAGAAATACATTACCAAAGCAGTCACCGTGGCTCCATTTGGTTAATTATTAAACGGGCTTTACACGCGAACAGGCAAAACCGACAGCAAAATGTCGCTGTCAAGTTCGGAGCAGAGACTTGCCGTGGCCCGGGTAAAACTTTACACGCATGCGTCATCTCATCACTGTCGGTTTACTGTTCGCTGTAAACCCTGTTTAGGGTCGTTTGTGTCGCGGTTTTAGTGTCCAGACCAGTGTTTGTGTTGTTGTACGCAAATGGAAAAGCATACAATTTGTGAGCAGGAATTAAACAGATCAAAACGAAGTGATAAGAGTAGCTGTTCGTGCATGGTAAAAAATTAGTAGGAAATGAAGAGAAGTGGCTAATAACCATTGCCGCTCAAAGAATATTACCGGCAGTCACTGTGGCTCATTTGCTAATTATTAAACGGGTTTATACACGGAACAGAAAAAACCGACAGCAAAATGTCGCTGTCAAGTTCGGACAGAGACTTGCCCCGGCCCGGGTAAAACTTTTACTATTCTGCACGTCATCTCTTACTGTCGGTTTTATATTGTTCGCGTAAACCGCTTTAGCTGTTTGTCCGTGGTTTGAGGTCCAGACCAGATGTTAGGTTGTTGCTACGCAAACTGGAAAAGCGCGACACCCTAGGGCTGGCGAATTAAAGCTCAATTCAAAACGAAGTTGACTAGAGCAAGCTGTCTCGGCATGGGGAAATAATTATTGAAGAAATGAAGAGAAAGGCTGATAAATTATATTGCCTCCAAAGAAATATCACCAGCAGTTGTGTGGTTCGTCGGTAGGAGTATTGGGCCGTTTGTCCATGCGTTCCAGACCAGTGCTTAGTGCTTGTCGTACGCAGTGGAAAAGCGTACACATCTATGCGTTATGAATTAAACAGATCAAAGAAGTTGATGAGATGCTTGCTTCGTGCTGGTAAAAATTAATAGGGAAATGAAAAGAAAGTCTATAAATAATCATTGCCAATTAAAAGAGTATATTACCAGCAGTCGCCGTGGCTGTCGAATGGCAGACATATTGGCCGTTTGTCCTGTGGTTTCATTGTCCAGACCACAGTAGCTTTATTCTGAAAGACTTGCTATCTTAATTCATAATTATTATCGTTATTTTACTTAGGTGTTCTAGATATTTCAACAATTATAGATGACATTTTCGGAATATTCCTTTAAATGTATAAATGCTGAGTACCAGATATTGTGGGTCTTCTTCATTTGCGTTACAAATTGCTTCCTGAGCTGAGAAATCACTTATCGCTAGTTGTGTTCTATTAATTCCCTTACATCTTCGTCACAATTATTGTAACAAATTTAAAAATAAAAAATGAAATCCTTGTTTATATTTTTCTGCTTCTGCGGCGTAGGGGGGCTGTCCCTCCCTTATATTTTTTTTAGGGAAGAATTAAATTTTTATTTCATTTTAGTTGCCTTAAACTAGGAATTGAAAAAAGCTATAGTGTTCAGGATAACTAACTAATTTTTTAACTAAATTTTGTTGTCTACCTCTATACTCCCTGGATGTCTGTAAACTATTTTAAATCTAACTCCGTCACTGCTTAATTTTTTCCTATTCGCAACGGTTTTCAGACTACCTATCATCTATTTCTTTGAAAATTATTTCGTCTGAAAAGCAGTCAGCCAGGGAATTTGAAAGGAGACCCTATGTCTCCACAGGGGATATAAGATTACTATTATTATTTTATAGCTTCAACGACACAAATCATCTAGTGTGCACCGGTCTTAAAGAAACATTGATATATTTTTTGACTACGCTCGTCAGTCATGAAAGTTCACTGCATATGCAACTGGAAAGTCTCCCCTGTGTGTCTCCACAGGGGGCAGCGGGTTACTGTTATTTTATAGCTTAACGACACAAATCGGTACGCACCTGGCCTATGATTTTTTTTCAGTGTTTCACAAGTTCAGATTTATATATTAATCAAAATTTTAAACCATGCGGTTTTGTTTGCGTTAGCAGATCTTTTAATGTATCCATCATTAAAAGCTTTATTGCAAATATCCCAGCCAAAAAGACAGTATGGCTGACCTCTTCCGGCTCTATCGACAGGATTAAAGAGCGATCCGCTCCCCTATTATTAGTAAGTACACGCATTCAGTCAATTAACGGTGGTCAGCACGCATGCCCGCGTGTCCCCAGGGAAGCGTCTTGGGTAATGAATTTATCTCACCTCATCGCTTCAAGAACTGGCTCTCATCCCATTAATGCACCAGTGCTAAGACCCTGCTGGGCTTTTACGACTTGAGGCATCAACTTCACCGTCGAGGTTTCTTTTTTCAGCTTGTTACGTCTTTATTTTTTGGACGGGATATTTAAAAAATTTGACTTTAGAGAGAAAAGAGCAGAGGAAAAGCATAGATTTATTGGGATGTGGGTTCTCTCGCAAGAAAAGATTGTATATTAATGAACGGCACAACAAACGTTTATTTGTATACGTAAGTGATAAACTCCCATGAAGGAGGGTCTGATTCTTTTCATATAGCCTTTATTGCCGGTTCCTTCAAAAAATATCAGGTTAATTTAAATTGTACAAACTTCGCGGGTGCTGACATCGAAATAATGCATGCCATCCTTTTCCAGCCAAAATCAGAGCCGAAAAGAAGTAAGTTAACCACAGTATTAATTTGAATGGAATGTGGCAATGTATGAGTTTTCCTCGATTATGAAAAAGGAATTTTATGTTAATTTAATAAAGAACATCATGATTCAATTTTAAAAAAAAACTGGATAAACAGTATATAAGACTTATTACGCTGTAGATAAACTTGAGTAATTCCAAACCAAACAAATCTTAAATGGAATCTTTACTATTTAAATTGCTTTGGTTTTCTAACGATAAAAGTTCGACGAAGAATAATAAAAAAATCTTGCTCTAACCAATAAAATATCTCAAAGCCTGCGGAATAATTAACTGCGACTCATGCAAATCCTGACTCTAATTCGATATTCAATTAACCTAATCACACAAGAAGTCTTATTTCCTTCGACTTCTTTTTAGTTGAACTTAACCACTTAAACTGACAGTGGTTCCCAAATGAGGAAAATTGTCTAATTCTGGAGCGAAAGTCAACTTGATTCGTTCTAACTTCGGCCACGATTATGCGGTCAGAATCTGTTTGCCCTGCTCTGAGAGAACCAGTGTTGCTCTACTGTTGGCGCCCAACCCTCTCTATTCTTGTATACCTGGGCAAGTTATCATATTCCACAGGAGAGACAGCTCTCCAGCAGTAATACCTGCCCGTCGCTGCAAACTGACTGAACCATCACTGATAGCTGGCATGGGTATTAACGCAGGTATTCCTGCTTTGATTGTGTACGCTAAGCTTAATTCATTACTTTTGGCTCTTATGCCAATGATGTACATTCAGTGATTCGAAGACTCGGTATTAGAAACATGTTTAGCAGTCGACCATTTGTTTGAAATCCACTGTCTCATCTTTGGGCTATAGCTGAAATTTTCAAATCAGAGACTAATCCACGAACATTTATCAAATTATTTCTCTTGTCAAACTAAGTAATCTAAAATAGCGTTCCTAAATCACATTCCGTTCCTTAACTCCAAACTTTTCAACAAAGCCTTCACTACATCTAATGGGCGGGAAGGTATTTAATTTCGAGTTAGTCTTCAGCTTTTAATTAAAAGAGTGCTCGGAACTTCCATTCTTGATGATTTAACCATGAAGGTTTAGCGAAGTATGCAGAAAACAAAGGGGAAATTAAAGCGCTTATCTTAATTGATTTAGGAAAAAGTGCTAATGGTGGGACCCAACATCTGTCGCATCCGACGAGGAAAAGAAGCTGCACATTTCGCCGGCCTCGATCAAAGCTGCGCTACCTTAATTGTTGTTGGAGATTTTTTTTATTGGGTACTTCTTTTTCGGACTGAAATTATGCGCAATCTATCAATTGTTAGAGAGAATAAATCTTGTTAGGAGCTGGAACGATGATTGAAATGGGGAATATTTGAAGCGCTGGTTCGCTGTCTTGGGGAGAATGCATCAAATCCATTTCTCAATTTTTGGTGATTCAAGAGGAATTATTTCGATTATACAAGTCCCTTATTTCTGTTCGTTTCGGGTTTTTTTTAAATTTTCTCGTATAAGAACTATATAAAAATAAAGTTCTGTGATTGTCAAAAAGTTTTCATCTCAATGTCTTGATGAATCTGCTCTCTTTAGATCTCCTTGAGTTCGAAAAAAAAATTGGAATTATGTCTGTCTGTATGTGTCAAAAATGGAACGAGCTATACGAATAAAATTCGGAATTTTTTATTTACATCAAAATCTATATTAGATTTATCCAGAAATTGCGGTAACGCTCACGTGGTTTGGTTTGGCTACGTGCCAAGGAGATTCAGACGGTGTTGTGCGTCTACAAATTAGCATTTAGTTTGGCTACGTGCCAAGGAGATTCTGGCAACTTGACAACATTAATCCCCAGAAAGGGAAAAGTAGAACAGTCATCCCCACCCCCGAAGGGATTCATCTTCAGATTCCCTTTGACCCTACTCCAGAGCGGGTGTAGATTTTGATCCGGCTCTAAGCCATGTGATTGCTACTTGTATATATATGTCGTAGTGGTGTATGTGTTAATAAAATCATAAAAAGACAAACTGGATAATTATTGGATGTGGACATAAAACCAAACACATGAGAAACCATTACAGAGATTCAGACGGTGTTGTGCGTCTACAAATTAGCATTTGATTTGGCTACTTGCCAAAGAGATTTAGACGGTGTGTTTACTTCGACAAATTAGCATTCACAGAGGATAAATGGAGATTATTGTTATTTGACTGTTTATTTTATTTATTTTTTTAGCCGAGTTTATCAGCTTCCTTTCTTTTTTTAGTTTACGGTGATTCATCGACTTGAATTATGATATGTCCTTCGTTTTCTTTTTCGATTCAGTTTGTCAGTACGTAACTTCAAATTCCGAACACGAAAATTTAAAAACAAAAAGATCTACAGTGATGAAAATTGGCGTATGATTTTATCACCAGAATTATTGATATGTAACAAATTCTGGGCCACATACCAAAACGGGTTGACTGTCTATAGGTCTATGTCCATGGTGTGTATATGAACGCGATAACTTAAAACACAACAAGCTACATAAATGAAATTTGTTATGAAGTCTTGAAACTGAAATTATAGTTCTTTGTTAAATTGTGGGCACAATCGGTCTGTGGAAGAGGTACTTATCTGGTTTCGCTCTGCTGCAAGTAAAGCGACCATATTTTCAGAACTTCAACCCAAATGTTGCGTGGTCGCGCTCAAACCGTGACAAAAATCGGGGCTTCTAAACACGTTGCTTTTGACACTAGTGTATAACGAGTCCATGTATGACGAAAATAAATAACATTCAAAGAAGTTGCGATACTGAATCGGCATAGCTGACCATATTCTATGCATAATAGAAATTGGAATTTCTTTACTATCTGATTTTTACTTTCTCGTATGCGAAATATACAAAGAGAAAGTATTGTAATCGTCAAAAAATTCGAACTCGAGTTTTTGACGAATCTCCACGTTTTAGACCTCTCTGAGTCCGAAAAACACAATTTTGGAATCATGTCTGTCTGTGAACACGATAACTCGAAAACTGTTAGAGCTACCGGGATGAAATTTGGTATGTGGTCTTTAAACATAATTTTTAGGTTTCTATCAAATTTTAGACAAAAGTCGTCCACGGGAAGTCTGTCTGTATGTATGTCCATGTGAAAACTATAACTCAAAAACTTGAATAGCTAGATGGATAAAATTTGGTACACAGTTTTATCTTCATGAATGTAGGTCCGTATCAAATTTTGGGCCAAATCCGTCAAAGGGTTGACTGTCTGTCGGTCTGTATAATTTTACTTTTGAAGAGAATCCGTTATCTCCACGCGCATGCGTACAGGACGCAATCTTCTGTGCATGATAATCAGCAGCTCCTTCGTGGCGCTCTTTTTGTTCCCTTTTGGCTCCTTTTTCTCTCTTTTGGCGAATTCTGATCCTGCGCGAATTATTTTATTGCCGTTTGTTTTGTCGTTTCAAAGTATGCTGGAGAAACTTGTTGCGTTCTGGCAATAAAGCAGATTCGAAATTTTTATCCGAGCGAGTTTGCGGGGAACTGACTTAATTTCGCTTATTTTTTTTATCTCCACTGCGTTAGGGGTTTTAGCTTATTTTTTCCCCTATATGTGTTAGGAGTAAACGAGAAAGTTTAGGGGAGAACACTTCCGCTGGTTGTCAGATGCTTTTAGGATCTGACAGAGTAATGACGCCTGTGAGCAAAGGGCTCACTGTTGTTAGATTCTGAATAAACAGATTGGTCCGTTTTAAGAAGCACCCAAGATCAACTTACAAAGGATATTGTACATTGCTAATAAGACTTATGTCGTAGTTTGATAGGATTTATTCTAGTTTAAAAGCTTGTTGCGAAGTTCTGGCCGGTTTGACACATTGTCCCAGTTCACCTTATAAGCGAAAATCATTTAAAAGGCTTGCTGATTCACCTTTTAAAATATTTCGAACAGTTCTGTGGAAAATCTGATTCGATGTGTGGAATTTATTTTATAGAGTTTGTGTGAGTGGAGCTTCGGTTCCTTTGAACGAGTGCATCGTTAATTTGATACATGGTTTCAGAGAAAGGTAATATGAGTGAACACTTATTTACTGAAGTTTTAAGTGAATATGAAAATGAGTTGTAGTTTATTGTTTTTTTAACTTGAAAAAAGCGTTATTGCGAAAAAAACATAATATTTTTGGTTTCAATCCTCAGCAAATAACTAAAAATGATTTATTGTTGTTTGACTTCCCCCTTGCATTGCATGATAAACTTTTATAATGTGATTTAATCAAAGCGTTCATGGCTGGAGGACAAAACATCTGCCGCATCCTCCCTGCAGCACAAAACATCCGCTGAGGAAAAAGAAATGGATGATTTCGCCATTGCCGGCTTCCTCACTTTAAACTGCGCAACTTTAATCGTCGGCAGAAAAGTTATTTCCATTGAATTCTTTTTTTAGATTGAAATAACGCGCAATCCAACGATTGTTAAAGAGAATAACTCTGATTAGAAGTTTGGCTATTATTGAAATGGGAGTATTTTAAGCGCTGGTACTTTAGAGGAAATTCATCAAATCTTATTCTGGATTTCGGTAATTTAAAAAATTCTTTCGATAAAATAATAACCTTTTCGCTCAGTGTTGTTCCGTTTTGGGTACAGATCAGCTTTTATGTAAATGTTTGCTTTAATATTTTCGTAAATTCTAGTTTGTTTCATCTTATTAATTTTTCTTCAATACATTTCTTTTTTCTCTTTGTTTGCGAAATATTTTCTGATCCTCACTTTTGCTTCATTCTTTTAAAGCGCCCTCTATCTGCGAAATACGTCGAACAAAAACTCAAACTCTTAACCCCTTAATAGTTATTTGGGATAATAACTTCCCTCTATGGGTATAATAAATGGGCACTAGGATAAATGTTGCACTGAATGTACATGGGATAAAAATTTCTCTCCATACATTTTGCCTAAAGAGAATGAAATGACTTCTATGTTCACATTCCTAATCCCTCTTGAAATGAAACAAATCGTTTACAACAAAAAATTACTTAAAATTAATACCCCAGTCTTTTTCTTTTGTCTTATAAAGGGTTAAACCTATAATCTGGTGCGTAACTTTTCTCACCTATTCCACGGGAAATTTGTGGCATCTTCTGTTTTTTATTAGTAATATTTAGTCAAATATGGCTCTAAAATCAGAATTTCTAAATTTCATAATGCGTTTCAACAGCACGAGTCTTTAAGAAGATTTCCTAGAGAATCGATAAATCGCTCTATCTCTGATCTGGGACATGTCAATAGACCATTTTTTGGAGGCGGGGACAATCTTATGGTCAGAAAAAACAAATTAAACCCGTTTTTGTATGACATATTGATGACTTTTTTTCTTTTCGTCTCCATAAATTGTTTTGCTCTGTACATTTTTTAATAAAAATTTAAGGTATATTTCTTAACCTCCCTAAAAAGTTTTGTTCTGTACATTTTTTAATAAAAATTTGTGATATATTTTTTTTCTATGTCTGCTTCTTTTTTACCAATTTTTTTAAAAATTGCGCCTGAATAAGTTCTAGTTTTGTTGCTTGAAATAGTCTGTGTTGCAGGATGGAAACTTTTATTCTACTAAAAACATTACAGAACATAATATCGTCATTTAAAAAGTCACGACAACGATTTTAAGGAACACATTTGAAAATCAATCCCATCAGAATAGAGCATTTACAACTAATGGGGTTTTTTTTCTATCATATTTTAGCTATTATTAGATCTGGTTGATTATTTAATAGGATTTATATTGAGGCGTGTCAATCCGACATCGATCAATTGTAAGACCAGCTGGATTATAATATTGATTAAATTGACTCAAGACATTTTGATCTTTTTCGAAAAGTAACTTGCTTTTTTAAAATAACCGACAATTAAAATTTCCGAAGGTTCTTCCGCAAGGAAGCATGCAAATCATGTCATTTCTAGGTAAAACCAAAGTGTACGGTACATCTCTCGCCAAGCTGGCACCAAATCATGAAAAACTCGCCAAACGTCCGCCATGTTACCACATTTTTTATGTTACAGTCCGCCATTGGCTTACCATAGTTAGCGATTTTTCGCCAAAGAAAATCCAGGTTTGGCGCCGTACCGTCTACTTGTTGATATTGCTTACTATAAAAAAATAAATTTTTAAACAAGCAGTAGATCCTAGTTCTGGTTTCTAGACAGTTTTTTGAGTTAAAGAGAAAAAAAATACCAACGGCTCATTTTCCTCTGAGGTTCTCTTGTTTCCCTTCACAAATGTCCTTCATCAACTCGAGCTACTCGAAGTGTAATGAGTGCAGTTGAAATCACATTTTACGACGTTGTCTTTCCTTTTTATAGCCTTTCAATAAAAGACACACCTGCGCTTGGGGCGATGCATCTATCATCTGTTGGAACGCATAGTGGAAATGGGTCAATATTCGAATTGGAATTAATTTATTGTCACAGTAATGTACCGGGGGCGTAGCTCAGATGGTAGAGCGCTCGCTTAGCATGCGAGAGGTACCGGGATCGATACCCGGCGCCTCCAATGTTTTTGAATTTTTTTATTATTTTAAAATTACCAGAACCAATCTGAAAGTAACATGGCATATGCACCATACAATCTCTTCAGTTTTTAGAAGTTTCTTTTAACATTCTGAAATTTCCTTGATTTTGGACCAAAATTTAAATTTCACAGCCTATAATTCTTAACCATCTTCTGCCTTATGAGTATTTTTCTCTGTAAGTGCGTTCGAGCCTTGCGAATATAGTATTGTGTGTCACTTTCCTCTGATGTCACTAGATGGGATTTCTGTTTTGTTATGCCACTTTCATGCAATGAACTAAAATATGACATCTAGAGATGCAGTAATTTCTCAGTAATCCATCAGATATAAGACCAAAGGATTGCCGGATTAGTGACAGCTCATTAAAAAAATTTGTTTTAATAGCAAAAATCTTTGTTTATTACACAGAATATTTCAAAATACACAAAGTTATACCGAAAATTATACTATAAATAATAAGTAATGTAAAATCTCAGCAGCAACCTATTATTTACATCGCGCCAAGGTCCATTGACATCGACATGCGGTTGACTTGTTTCCTCTTTCACTCTTTCCACTCGTCTTTCTGTAAACGCCGGATTACTGGAGAGTCCGGATTATAGGCAGACCATTGCGCTTACATTTTGTCTTTAGCTATCTCACTGCATTAATATTGTGTTGCATATGTAATATTTGTAATAATTTTTAAAATTAAATAATTTTGTAATTTTTGTAATAATTTTTAAAATTAAATAATTTTGTAATATTTGTAATAATTTTTTAAATTAAATAATTTTGTAATATTTGTAATAATTTTAGTAATTAAAATAATTTGTAATATTTTACATTACAAAATCAAATCTAGCTAAAAGTAACTCGAGTGCATGTATATTTGCGTCGTACTTACTAGATTAATATAACTTATTAGAATAGTCGATGTGTAGCAATACGCAACTGAAATCCAGTACAAATGA
>BGPR01016206.1:0-19697 GCA_013235015.1 Araneus ventricosus
TTGACTCCAAATTTTCATTTCGTTGTTAAATAAATCAATGCAATTAATTTTCTTTCTGCGCAATCTGTCTGCGGCGTTGGCGCCTTGTGCTCTCGCACTTTTCGAAACCCCTTCGGGATGGTCCTGAATTCAAGCATTCCTTTTTAAATTAAGGATAAAATTCCTTCCATTATTTTTGACGAACTCATGTCGGAGAAATGTGTCCTGTCTTCCTGATTTTATGAGGAAATATTACATATTGATCGGTTTGAAAATTTCAATGATAAAATTGAAATTACAAAATGCTAAAATAGTTTCAACTGGAGTTTTAAAACATGAAGGATGAAGAAACATAAAATAACTTGCAACAATGTAATCCACTGAAAGAGAAAGTCAATCCCCTCCCCATTCAATGTGTCTGTCTATTTACGATGCCATTAGATGCATTCAGTATTGAAATAAAATTTCTCGTCGTATGAATGGGATTTTCTTTTAATTTAGATTATGAAGTGAAACTTAATGTCCATTAATGAAAATTTAAACTCATTATGTATTCATATTTAAAAACAAGTAGACTAAAAAGATAAAACTGAAAAGGTATAATCACATGACTACAAACTTATTTACAATTATTCGCAAGCTACCGATAGTTTCGGTTTTAGGTTATTTAAATTGAATCAATTTTCTAAATTCTTATATTCTAAGACTTATCCAAATAACTTTGATATGTAGTTTCCCCAAATAATTAAAGTTCCCATAATAATAAGAAATAAATAAGCAACATATTATAATGATAAATGCCAAATGTAAAAGAGTAAAAAGCTCAAATTGTCGTTTGTTAATAAAAAAAGTTTTTTCTGAAATGCATACAATAATAACAAATAATAAAATTATTGAAAGACAAAAACAAAGGGGAAACTACATTGTTTTATAAATTGATAACCTATTAATACTAGGTAGAAATGGGAATTGTTGGACTCTTATCTACTAGATCCACCACAAATATTTTGCAATGGATCTTCGTAGGGAATTGTCAAAACCAGAAAAAATTGCAATATATATCTTTTTAGAAACATTATTAATATTTATGCCTTTTTTACATAAAAGAAGATTGAAAGAGAGAGAATTTTTAAGCAAGGATAATTTAAAAAATAAATTTTGAAAAATCTGTCAAGAGCGTGGGCCTTGTGCGGCGTTCGCACTCCCTCGGGCCGACACTGGGACTGAAACCAAATTGATGAAGACGAAAAGTGTCTTCGACTCATCACGTATCACAGAAGGCTGATAACGATTTTGACATTTCAACAATAGTTATGCTTAATAAGTTCATCTCTCTCATGCTCTGAAAAATAAATGCAAAGTTTTTCGTAAAAAATCCCAAATTTTTCCGCATGCTTTTTGCTTAAATATTGCAGAGTTCTAAATCAAATTATACGCAACTTACAAAATAGTCAACAGTATATTAGAGAGTTATTGTATTAAAATTTGTAATTAATACTTTGGATATCATAGAAAATATGAGTATTTGTAGTAAATAAACTTTTACAACACATGTGTGAGACGTTGTGTAATGTTTACTTCACAACTTCAAAGCCAGATATATAAGGCAAAGAATATTAACATTCCAGTTGAAAAGCATTGTGATTTAGAAAATTATCAGCATTGTCGCGAAAGGAATTTTAGTTTCTCTTTAAGAGGATCAAAATCATAGGGTATTTTCCACAAGTTGTTTTTATTTAAACTTGAGTTTTCGAATAATTTTACAGAATTTAGTAGAAGTAGAATATTACGAAAACGCAGGCATACTTATAAATAAAATACATAATTTTCAGTTCGACTATCATTATTCGAAAATTCAAATTTAAAATATCAATTGTTGGGAAAACTATCATCATTTTGTTTCTCTTAGAGAGAAACACAAATTCCTCTCACTGCAATATGAATATCTTTCAAAATATTAATGCTATACAACTGGAATTTATATATAAGTTGCCTTATACATCTAGCATTGAAGTTGTGAAAGTTCTATCACACTACGTGCTGCATATGCGCATTAAAATTATTTACTATATACTCGTATTTTCTCTAATATTTAATGTATTGACTTCAAATTGTAATACAATTCCTCGGTATAGTATCACATTGTCAAATATTCTGTAAGTTTCGCATAATGTGGTAGAAAACTCAGCATTTTATAAGAAAACACAAGCGGAAAAATTTTGGATTTCTTAAGAAAACCGTTATATCTTCCAGAATATAGAGCTATTTTTAAGAAATGGATGCAAGCAATGGACATATCTAGCATTACTGTTCCTGAAATTTGCAAAGCATTATCAGCTTTCTGTGAAACGATTTGAGTCTAGATCACATTTTTTCTTCATAAATTTCTGGTCATCTCAGAGATGGCCTGGTGACCGAATCTCCACTGTGAGATCAAGCCCTTTCATCAAATTTTCGAAGTCCAAGCGCAGTTCCTTCAAACTTCTAAAAAATTCTAAAAAATATGTGTGAATCCGAAAGTGATCGGATAATTTTGATTATATAGTGTAAAATCTTGGAAGAGATACAATGAAGGTTTGAAAATTGTAAGGAAGCAGTACCACTTGAAATATTTCAAAAACATCTTTATAAAATTTTTTAATTTCAATTTTTTTAGAATGGGTAAATTGACCAATCGTTTTCTTTAAGATAAAGCCTAGATTTTTAAATTTGGCTGGTAAATAAAAGTTAGTATGTTTGTTACTTGGTAGGGATGTGATTTAAAAACTCGAAAGTTGTAAAACGTAATAATAAAAGTTCTAAAATTGTGTTATTAGCAGTTTCCGATACAGCTGAGGAATAAGAAAAAGCAATGGAAGTCCCCTCAATACTACAACATTATTTCTTGGAAATTATGCCCTCTTTGGGCTTAATTGAACATCTTCTTTACGTTTCGCCTTATATGTGCGTTTCCCAAAAATTTGTCAATGTTAAACTTGCTCGAAGTAGATTATAACTATTCTTTGGTGCATCTTAGAAGGAGGAAGTACAAAAGTTTCAAGTGTGCGTTAAACGATTGCAGCACCTTCATTATTGAAAACTGGTATTAATTGCCTCCAATCCCACCATTTCAAACAAAACGCAATCTCAATTACCCCATCTTGGATTTTGGATATACATAAATGGAATTTTTATTCTTACGCACTATATATCCCCATATATTATTTTGATTTGACTTATATTACGGAACTATGAAAAGTACGTTGGAGGAAATCGACGGCATCTAAAAAAAATCCTGTTATTCAAGATTCTCGAGATGAGACCGGTTTATTTTAGTGACATTAATGTCTCGGTTTGAAGCAACGCGAGGATTATTTTTGGACGAACCTCACAATTTGAGACGGGGTTAGATGACGAGTACGACTCCCGAGCTGGCACCACTCTTGCCAAACTTCCGCACCACACCATCAGGAGGACGTTTGAACAATGCGGTTTATTTAACGAGTAACAGGCCCTATACACGGCGGATCTTCAATTTTAATCGGGTTTCGAATCTGGAAAGCTCCAACCCGTAACCGAGATCTTATCACTTTCATTTTCAAAGCGAGTAATTGCAAAAATAGCAAGGCAAAAATTTTCTGTTGTTAATGCATGTAATATATACTAATATTGTTTTAGGGTTTAAAATTATAGAAGCCTCGATGAATTTGGTGGAACTTAATTGGTGGAACTCCAAATTAGACTCATTTTTCCTGAACATTACTTTTTAAGCTAAGGATTGATTTCTCAAATATACTGAAATTCTAAACGAATTAAGTTGAGATTCCTAAAATTTCAGCAGAAATTTCTTTATTTTTTCATTCTCATCTGACACAATTGCTTTTCGTTGAACTGAATAGGTGCACTTCAAATATATTTCATGTAGCTTATGAAAACTCTAACATAGGTTGCAGCTCTAATTGGAAATGAATTATGTTATGTCTCATCAACAATTAGTAATAGCAATATTAAATAACAACTTCCGCTTTTAGCAAATTTAAACCTGCACATTGTCCTTTATTTCATAACTACTAAATTTAAGTACTATAGTATTCAAAACTTATCGGAATGAATTCATTGGAAACTCGAAGAGCTAACAAATGTCTGTCAATAGTTTTCAAATGTAACTATGAACTTCATAAATATCTACCGTTAATCTACACCTCATTATCTATGTAGTTTCCAAATAAATATGTTTTTAACGAATAAATACTTTTTTGCTTCGGTGAATTAAATAAACTTCAAATACATAAAGTAAAAACATTCTTAAGTTATTTATTTCTGCAATTAAATTGACTTGATGAATTAACTATTGAAAAGTTAGTTTTGAATATGGTTTTTTTTAGAGCAACAACTTTTTTCAACAGTTTTTTATTGATGTGTTTTAGCATTCGAAACCGTACATTTTTATGAATATTTCATCTTTGGAATAGTCCTGGAGATTCGATTGTGGGGGTGCTGATTTTGTATAAACTTGTAGAAATCACGCTCAGCAGATTGAAGGACGAATCTGTGGATTTGAAGAGTCGAGAAAGTTCAACATAAACATCTTTAATAGATGTACGACATACATTACAGACTAAACCACAACACATTAAACGTAAACGTTACACTCTGGCAACGGGTTCCTAGCATTGACGTTAATTGGTTTCTATGTACGCTTCTGCGGCTCTGTCTACCTCAGCTCTACCAGAAGGTAAATCCAAAGTAATGAATCGTGCATTCAAGGAAAAAAGATCAATTCGAAATTTGCATTAAATGTCTCTGGAAAAATTCTAGCCTAGAAACTGTTAGCAAACTGCTTAAGAGAAACACAATTTTTCTATCTAGATTGGATTCTAGCACCACTATGAACGATATTACCAACTATATGAATACACTGAAACTGAGCTATCTTCAATGCAATAGACTAAAACCAAGTTTTTTTTTCTGGTTTCTTTTTGCGTTGGTGTGTTTGTTTGAGTGTGTGTTTTATGTGCTTGGATTTGATTTGAAGATTTTTAAAGTATTGTTTAGTGTGTTTTTTTTATCTACTGCTGTCGGATTGAGCTGTTGTGTCTTGACTTTTGTTATATGTTTTAATTGCCACCCGATTTATGGGTGTTTTACGTATCAGATGTATGAAATTACGCTGTAGCTATCTTCTCCCAGTTTGAGCTTTCCGTATTGACAGGCTGAGTATTGTATTTATATTTATTTCGATCTAGTTTCATCCCCCAGTGTTTCGGTTTCCAAAAAAAAACTTTCCCTCGGTTCTTTTAAGACACTAAGCTGGTTCGGATTCAGCTGTGAATGAATGAATGTTTCTAAGCGAGTCACAAGAATGTCTACGCAACGGTTTCTTATCCTCAACGATGTCGAGAGATTGCTTTCCATGTGGATATACGAAAAGCAACTGCAAGGCCACACATTTAACGAAAATATCGTTTGTGAGAATGCGAAAGTGCTTTTTAAGAATGATAAAAATATCTCTAGACAGATTTCTAATAAAAAAAGAATCAGATGTCATATATAATAAACTTTTTTATAGTTTTCTGCATATCGAATACGCATTCCAGTTTTGTTGAATCCGCTATGAAAGAACAGGTGAAGTTGATTCACGCTCCTTAATATTGTTATGCATAATTTTCTCAGAACAAACGTTACAGTTAAAATGTTATCGCATGAATGAAGTGGAAAAACGCATGATGAATCGCAAAATGCAGCGCATTATCGTATTATTATCGTTAAACTGTTTCGCTTAAGGAGTGCTACATTTTACGAGTAAGATTCGGAACGAATTATGTTCGTTAAGCTAGGTCCACGATATCTGTAACTTTAATATTTTTAATCAAATGGCGCCTCAAACTGTATTTTATTAATTTGAAATACCAATCATATTTTCGAGGGTAAGGATGAGACAAAGGTTGTGCTGCCTTAAGAAAATAAATCATTATTTTCTTTTCTTATTTAATGATTGTAAAAAAACGAAACTGGAACGGCGCTAAGACTCCACTACTAGGTGCACCGGTTGATAATGCGAATTTTATTCTAGGGGTACCGAGGCGTTGATACGTAGTATAACGCATGCCGTGTGATCGTAGTGAAAAAAGGCCTTACAATCACAGACGTCAAACGTTCTAACAAAAGTGAACAGGGGTGATATTCGTACGCAAAATCAAGATGACGCTCGTGCCAAAAACAGACCATTCACGGAAAGTGTGTACGGAAGAACAGTAAGGAAGCTACAGAATACTGCGGGATGCGTATGGTGAACATGCATCATTGCAAGACTCGTGTAAATGCTATCTTAAATGATTTAGGAAACAGCACAATTCTGTGTATTTGCTAGGATCTGAGGGGTGTGGGGCATCATGATCTTCTGAAATCCTGTAAGACTATCAATAGTGGTCTCTACAAACAATAGATTGTCAATTTAAACGACACACTAATCATCAAATGACTACTATGGGCCACCCCACACGACATGCTTATTTTGATTCATGACAACGCAACACCTCATACTTCCAAACCAGTGAAGAAATACAGTTGATATTTTAATATCCCACACTGGTTCTTATTACCCAAACGGGTCTAAGGCATTTTAGCTGACGGGAGGGGAAATAAATAAAAAGAAATACAAATAATGCAATATGACGCATCGCACACAAAAACATAATAAACACGGCACAGATTTTTACAAACATTGCAAAAAAATGGCCACAACAAAAATAAAATAAAACACACCCACCCACACAAGAAAAAAACGAACAAAATACGTCACCTAATCGACAGCACACTTGGAGAAAACCATAAATAGTTTCAATTTTATTCGATTTTAATAACCAGATCTGGATTCAAGATTATAAGAATTCAAAATACTTAAAAGGAGGAGCCCAGAGAGTCCATCCAAATGAGTAAAATACAAGTATACGCTCAGCGCAATATACCAATAAAAAGAAAGAGGCAATAAAAATTTCTAGAAAGTATCCTTAAAACTCTTACAAAAGGGACATCAAAAAAGACACCGTGGTCCTTCACTTGCTCAAAAAATAATAAAATCCACAAAAATCCACTTCAGTCGATAACACTGAAATATCATCATTGGTTAGGCTTAATATTCTCATCGCTTAGATTTGTTTTCGGGAAAAAAGCACGTATATTCTGGAAGATATAAAGGCTTTCTAAAAAATTACAAATTTTTCCGCATGTTTTTTGCTTATAAAAATCAGAGTTTAAACAAAATAAATGAAATAATACAAAAAAATGTTATACAGAAGAATTAAATTAAAATTTGAAATAAATATTTTGAATTTTAAAGAAAAGCAGCGAGGGGAATTTGAGATCCTCTCCAATAGAAGCAAAATGATGAGGGATTTTCCACAAGTTGTTTTATTTAAACTTCCTTTTTCAAATAATTCTATAGAATTTAATAAAAGTTAAATATGCGGAAAATCCAGGCATATTTATAAATAAAATTCGAAATTTAAAATACAGTTCGTTGATTCCTATTCGAAGTTTCATATTTAAAAAATATCAATTAGTGGAAAAACCTCATCATTTTGTTCCTCTTAGAGAGAAATACAAATTCCTCTCGCTGCAATACCAATATCTTTCTTTTTCTTAATGCTATTCAACTGGAATTTTTCTGTGAAATTCCTTATACATCTAGCTGTAAAGTTGTGAAAGTAATATTAGCTAGTTGCGGCACATGCGCAGTAAAATATCGTTTATTAGAAATACTTATATTTTCACAAACATTCAATGTGTTTACTTCATATTTTAAAAAATACGTCTCTAATATATTGTCGAGTATTCTGTAAGTTTCGTATAATTTAGTTGAAAATTCTGCATTGTATAAACCTTTATCCTTTATATCGTCAAGAATAAAGTGCTGCTTTTATGGAAAAGGATACAGGCAATGAGCATTTTTAGCATAACCATTGCTGAAATTTGTAAATCATTATCAGCTTTCAGTGAAAAGGTTTGAGCTGAAATAAGTGTTTTCCTTCATCAATTTCTGCTGGGTCCCGTCAATGCTGTCGTCACCTATTCTTTACTGTAAAATGTGAGTTCAAGATTATTCATCAAATTGTCGAAGTCCAAGCGCAATGTCCTCCAACCATTCTTTAAAATTCAAAAACAATATGAATCCAAAAGCGTCAGGATTCTTTTGATCATTTAGTGTACCATCTTTGAATAGTTTATTATGAAAGTTTCAAAAATCGATAAACAAATTTGTACCACTTTTAATATTACACAAATTACCACAAAAAGTTTCAAATTTTGCATAACACAACAGTTTGTGAGATTCAGGGTTTTCTTTAATAAAAAGTCTAGATTTTTATATTTAGGCTGGTAAATCAATATTAGTATTCTTGACATTTGGTAGGAATGGGAAAACACAGAAGGAGAAACACATGTCTCACTCACTCCTATAGACACTAATGACAACTCCTTTAGGATTCCATTTCACATAGATAGTACGCCACAAGTGGGCTCCAAAGGAATTAACCGGAATACATCACCGTGAAGCGAAAGGAAACGCACCTAATCTCTATCATCATGACAGCGATGTAAACAATGGTTAAGCATTTACTGCATTTTTAAATTGTTTTTCGACGACTATGAAATTTAAGAGTAGCTAATTTCTATGTATATATTGTTAATTTGACAGCCTAAATCATCAGTAAAAAATACAGTTTTTTCTCCCCAAACAGACTTTTCCTTTAATGAGTTAACTACCCAATAACCTCCAGAGTCCTGTAACCCTCAGCAGGTTATTTCAGCGGAATCGTCATTTCCATTAGTTTTTCAAGTCTCAGCCAATCGCTAGTGTAGTCTTGAAATAAGCAGTACCAAAATACTCTCACCTGAGTGACAAAAATTGCGCTGTTTTTAAAATGTTTTTGCAATATTTTTATTTATTTCTCGTGAAAACAACATACAGTGCCGTTCCGGCTTCACTAGAATCCTGCAGTCTAAATGATCAAAAATGATTTCTGGTGTAGTTATTTTATCAGAAATATTGTATATTTTAATGCTTTCGATAGAGCCGATAGCAAAATATTGGGACGCTGGTATATTAACCTGCAATAACCTCCGATGACAGGTCGTAGTTGTCGTATAAGTCGCTCATAATGAGAGCTACTATGCAGGGTCCACAGTGCCCGGCGGCCTGGTCCATTCATGTTGGATCCGCACGCTGAGGCTCGCCGGAGTAATTCTTTTGAGATGTTACAGGAATCTTCGTTATCCCCTTGATTAAACATCATCGAAAGTGCTTTAAAATATCATAAGCCTAAACATAATGCTGCCAAAATCTATATCAAAAGCTTTTGATGTTCTTAAATACTAAAGTGCAAAAAGAACAGAACTTTCTACCGGTTCCTGATTCGTTCTCTCATTCTTGCACATTGCTGAAAGAGCCATAATGAATATATTGAACAAAATATGTTGCTCGATGGGTTGGTTTCTTCTCTAACTGTGCAAAAAAACCCGTTTTCTATAACCCCCGAAAACGGCTTATTTTTTGCAGTTATAACCTCAAAGTTCAATCGGAGGTGAAATAAACTGTTTTTCTTTCAATAACTGCCATTACTAATTGGGAGGAAATCAAGTTGCGAATTTATAACTATATATATTCTATTTAACATGCGATTCAATAAGCAACCTTGTTGCATTTGTACATTTTGAAAACTATTTTTGAACCTGTATGCTCATAGACTTTAGTGAACGTACATAAAGAAATTTATTTAGGTATGACGTTTTCGATTAACGAATTCATGACAGACTAAAAATTATCATTTTCAAAAAAATAAATGATTATTCAATAAGAATTTCCAGGGCATTAAATTATTGATTACTTGTCGTGACTTCATAATTCTGCTGAAAACTAGATAGATAAGTAAATACGACTGATTGAGTTATAAATGTTTTCAAATCTTATTGTAATAATATTCATTATCATTAAGATATTCTTTATTACAATCTTTAAGATGTATAGTGAGATATATAAGACAGTTTCCAGCCATATAACTTTTCATTTTTAACACCACAGTTAGACAAAAACAAAATTTTATGCTCATTCTAATTGCAAACTTTTTTGATAACTGAATTCTCATGGAAAACAAGTATATTATTATTAATTTATAAAGTGGAAATATGGAAGTGTCTTATTTGTTCTGAATCGTTATGCTGTATTTCTTTCTTTTCTACCAGTTCATCTTTTCTTTCTACAAAACAGTAAATATTTTATCTTTAATATAAACCCACGCTGATAGTTAAATTAAAAACGCAATTTATAACAATAATTTTACTTGACCACTACTTATCGACAATAAATCTTATTGAAACATTTTACTTTCAGTGATTTTATGACATACTGTTCAATAATAATCTTCAAAACTGCTCAATTAGTAAATTCTGTTAATTGTGAGAATCTGAGAATCATATTTCTACCATTTCTATTCATTATTTTGAAACAACACAGATGTCCACATACGAAATTCTACGTTTTATTATCTTTTAAGTACCTAATCCTTTTTAAGATTACACCATCCGTGAATACTTCGTCTTTTTTAAAAGTTTTACGCACATCCAGTGGCTCCCAACATTGAAAATACACTCTCTCTTCTTTCAAGTTTTAAATGCGTATACATGTCTATATCAGGCCTAATACTTATAGAAAAAATTTAATACCGATTGAAAAATGCATTTAACCAGAAAACAGAAATAAGAAACTCGTAAGACTTTTTAATTCTTTAGGGTATTTTTACATGTTAGTTACAGATTTTAGTTTAAAAATCACAGATCTTAAAACTACAGTTTGATCAACACTGTTTGTTTGAAAATGAAGTTGCTTATTAAGTCAAGTTACTTTTGGAGGACGCATTTTGCAGACTATTTTCGGTCTGTCAGCTAAGAGGTCAAGAAACAAAAATGGCTAAGAGATCATGGATGGAAGTTCGTGTATTTTTTACTTCCATCGATTGTTTCAATCACTTGTCGGAGGAAATATTACGGAAAATCAAAGTATATGTTCTATACATGAGTGTGGCTACACAGAGCGGTCTCTCCTTTCAACGGCCATTTTCGTTCGGCACGGAATTTTCCAGCTCATACGCATTATCTTGAAATAACCTCTATAAACTACCACCTCTATTAAAAGAGAGAGCTCGACTTACTAATTTGGCTTTTTTTCTCTTCAGACCTCTGGGCAGAATATTTAAATAAAAATTCCGGGTGAGATTTTTTTCTTCTTTTTTTATTTTTCGGGATGTGATTTTCAAACATAACGTTTGTCACCAAACGTTTTTATTGGATGTTTTTACCCCGTACACCTGACTAGAGTCACCCCTGTCACACAATAACTCAATTAGATAGATTTTTTGAAATATTAAAATTAGTAAGATAAATTAAATTAAATTAAAGTAAAAATGAGAAAAAAAATGGAAAATTAGTATAAAAAACAAAAATTACAAATATAAGACCAAAAAATACCCTGCGTTCTCCACATGTTAAATAGGCGAAATCCTTAAAATGGCAGTAGTATATATAGGGTACGAGGTAAAGTTGAAAATTTTTCTTCTTTTTATGTTTGAGTTGTTATTTTATATATATATATATAATTGCGAATGTTTTTTCTTTACCCTTCAACTTTAGGATTTTTCGGGTCACATAAGGGTTTTAATTTTTAGACTGATGTCGAGCCATTAACAGAAAGAATTCCTGTTTGAACCTTTGCTATGTGTGATTCTTGATAAAGTGCGAATCCCTATTCCTCCATCTTGTTTTAGTGTCTCATTTTGTTCCATTCAATTAGATGGATGCAATTTGGAATATGGTTTAGCTTAAAAATTGTATACCTGTAGCAAATTTTGAATCTATTCGGTCAAATTTAAGAAGTCCGAATTGGACACTGAATTCACTTCAGTATACGTTGCAACGATACATAAATTGAGTCATATTGCGGACGGATATTAGAAAAATTGAATGGAGAACATTGAATCTTGTTCCAGTGATGAGCACTTCAGCTATTTTCTAAAACGAAAACGAATAATTTGTTGGAAATAAACAGCACTTGAAAAACATTTATTTGCTATTTTAAATCCGCCATTTCATAAAACGAATCTCCAATGTTGTTTGTTTGCACAGTGATTCTTTTTATTATATTTTATCGTTTTATTTTATTCTAAATTTTTTGCTTATTTCTAACCGGTTAATTGCAATTTTAGGTCAGCGTTTATCAGTATAAACAATTTTAAATCAGTATTTAAAATTGTATATTTAAAATTGTATATTTTAAATGTTTATGAAATGCAATTTTGTATCAGCAATTATTTGTAAGATGAATCAATAAGTGCAACAAAACATGTTAGTTTATTAATGCATGCACACGCACATAAACATCAGATGCCCAAATCCTCAAACTGTATATAACTGACTATAACAATACATTTTCTAGGTCACTGCAATATCACTAGAGGCAGGGTTTAATGTATATACTCCCGTATGCCTCTTTCCTTGTTTGTCAATATTGTCCATTTTAGTCATGGATTTCCTGGATTAAATCAATATTTGGAGAACGAGAAGAAATCGTGTCGCCTTATCAAGTTTTTGACTCAAAATGTACTCAACAACCTGATGAATAATCAAAAATACGCATTTTCAACAAATAAGGTGATGAAAATCTTGTGTTATTTGGTGTTAATATTATTTGGGCCTTCAGATGACAAGATAACCTTTTCCTCTATGTGTTCAATCACGCGAGTGTAAAAGACATCAAGATGTTACCTCCAGGTTATATGCATGTAAAAGAGGATATAAACTACGGACTTAAGTCTTATACATTTGAACTGGAGATGATATAGATACCTTCTGGTATGATTTGGCGAAGGTCAGTGAAAACCGAAATTAAACATTATGAATAGAATTGTGTGATAAAGAATCTACTTACTGAGTTGTCGTCTACCACAGAAAACAACAAGGATGATGCATCTGAAGAAACACGAGATGTGGTCCGTGAAATGATTGATGATGTCACAAAAGGACTATTCTCAATGACTAATGTACAGAGTTCTGCAAGAGCTTCTAACTTATCTTCTAGATGAGCTTTATATTTATAGCGACAAGTGATATCCCTGGCACCTGATAAAAAACCTTATTATTACAAGAATTATATTGTTTTAAATCACTGTATTGCAATATGTCACTTCAAACCTACAAATGATACACCAGATTTACTTATTATTTCAGTGGAAATCATTTGAAATTCGTCCGATCACAACGTGCTGAAAAAAAATAAAGAAGTACCTTGCATAACTGAAGAAAAAATGCACTTAACTTGTGATAAAATTGCAAAAATATCGCAGCAGCTATAACAGTTCATACCTTCTAATATTTTTCTCCTGATTCAAAATTACTTAAACCAAATTGAAGCTATACATAAATACTGTGCTTCAAATAATTTACTTGATGTTAGACTTATTTTTCATGTTATTTATCTTTTTGGTGGATTGGGAACTACCAAGAAAAAATATGTAAAACATAGGGCTCAGCCTGTTAATCTCATACTACTTGAACATCCTGATACTTATCAGAAATTTGGTGTAATTGAAATAAATTCAATAATACGTGCTGATATTGTTTAATTTACGTATGTGTGTGGTTCTTTTGCAAATAATTATGTATTGTCAAAATTAGCTCATTTGTCAGCTGAAAGAATAATAATAATCCAGAATGTCCTTTGGTTTCTGATTCAATTCTTCCATATTCGAAAACCAACTCCGGATCAAAAGTTATGCACTATTCAAAAGACAATTTCCTACGTTATCAAAGCAAGAGTGCAGAGGGATCAGATGTCGATGAAGAACAGCAAACATACCCGAATGTTTTCAGAAATAATTTATCGGCTTCAAAGGAAACAACAACATTTTATTTCATCTCAAGAACTTTGTGCAATCCTGTTGGGGACTTGAACAAATCTACTTTTTCAGTTTGTTGTCCTTTTGTTGAACCATATGTTCGGTAAGCTAGGCGTTTCATCAGTTGAAGTATGCAAACATTTTTCTTCTACATTACCACTCATCTAGACTTTATAATTAATTGAAACCTTAGGAAAAACTTTGTATAAGTATTACTGCAAGCCACTGAGAAAGAAATATCTGTTTTCTTCTCCAGGAATTATTTTGGTGATTAAAAATTTTAAACCAGATGATATAGCTACACATACATATACAGCTATTTCAAAATTCTCTGTGTAAGACTGCAGTTTTACTGAGTGCTATCGAGTAATTATTGGCAATTAAAAATTGTCTATCTTGCATTGTCTTAAATTTTAAATGTTTTAAGAATTGGATGAGTTTTTAATGTTTGAGGTAATAATTTTATATATTTACATGCCTAATTTTTTTAAGATTGATTTTCTAAAGCCTCTGTATTAAATTTTCATTTTTTTAAATTGTTGATTGATATTTTTGAAAGTTCGACAAGCTTTAAGCAAAATAGCAAATTAAAAAAAGTTCGAACTAATTGCAAAGGATGCTGTAGCTCTGTAATTTTAGTAGACGAGCTGCCGCTGTTGCCATCGTAGAAAAATTAAATTGACACTGGTATGGTATGGTAGTTCGGAGATCGGGATGATATCAAAGGCGTTATTGTTGTTAATTATGTACAGTTCAGAAATCAGAAAGCAAACCACGATATATATAGCGCAGACTAAAGATAAAAAGGACATCGAACATAACGAACGGAAGTGATCTGCCTGAATTTACTCTTATAATACACAGTATGGTATATTTTGCGCTCTGTTTTGTCCTATTGTTAAGATAATCGAGTATGCATTTCGGATTCTTCCCGTTGACAGATCGTATACAAAATTTGATACTTATTTACAAATTTGTTGCAAAAAACACGAGCCAAATTTCACACATCTAGTGCTAATAAGGTCGTCATTAATTTTATGTCTGAGTTATCGTATTTGCAGACAAATATTAATTTCTATCCTATTCGCACAAGTTATTTTACGAAATCTCCACGTTGTTGCTTTTTTTTGAATGCCGGAAAACATCGTAAAGATATCTTCTAAATATTGAAGAGCATGTTGTGCTAATAGGGGAAAATAATTTTTTGTGGGCTCAGGTCTTAGGTCTGAAACGTGGAGTTTTATCAAAATACAGGGATCTAATTTTTAGTCCCTTAGTTACACTTCTAAAGTATTATGCGACGTCATTGCTCAAAGCAAGCAGACAAAACTTTCATGTTTATTTTAAATTGCAATATATTATAAATGGACATTAATAATGTTACGGAATTTGACGTTAGGCTTTGAGAAAGAATGCTCTTTTGCTGTATTAACTCTCAGATTTCATAAGTTTGTTGATTTTTCTTGGTTTCAAACATGCATTACATTCGAGATAATTAAACGAAATGTAATTTTAAAAGATGTAAATGAAATTTATTAAACCTTTTAATTGTTGCAGTGATAAATTTTATCTCCTTAAATTTAAACGGATTATCAACGAAGTCATGAGGTGCTGCCATCTGTCTGAAACGCATAGAAGTAATAGAGTTTTCACATAGCTATATTTCGTGGTGCCATCTTGGGGTTTTTATTACGAATTTAAAATGCTTTAATTAGCAGATTGTTGTTATTTATGATAAACTTCTAGATATATGTGCCTATAATGCTTTCATCACTAACATAATTGTTTTCAATTTACCTAATGGAACATGATAACTAATACTAATAAGCCAACTTTAAAGTATACTAATAAGCCTACATTCGAAAAGTATTTAATTGTTATTATTAAAAATTAATATAATGAATGAAGTTAATGAAGTTCTATTTTATTATGGATTACAATGAATTAGGTGGATCTTCTTTATTAATAATATCGATATTATGATGAAAATGCGAAGTAGAATCATATTTATTTCACTACTTTATAAGCCGAGTAAGTTTCAATAAAATTTAGAAGATCAGAAGCTTAAACAACAGATGAAAGATTATGAATGCAAATTTTGTTTGGCACAAAAGTTTATAATACTTGCAATGCATTTAAACTGAGGATTACAATTGATACATTGCTAAGAAAAATTAAATAAATAAAAAATTGAAAGCACGAATTGAATAAAGATCCGGCGGTCGTGAAGATTTAGCGGTAGGGTCCTGACCAGAGGTCTCCAGGCTCGAAGCCCGATTACGCTGAAGATTCGCCTTGGATGCGCGCCTGTTGTACGTTAAATAATAATTAGTGTGCCAAACGCTCTTCACTGGCTTGGTGCAGAAGTTTAGGGAGGGGATTCATTTCAGACGTCTCCCTCGTTATCTAATTGTGGTTCAAAATTACAAGGTCCCTCCCCAAATACCTTTCGTGTTGCTTCAAAACAGGACCTAAATAAGCTAGTTTGAAAATTGTTTTTCAGATAAAATTCTTTCGAGTGTTTTACATGTAAACACATGAAATTATAAACAAGCTGATGTAAACAATCGTTAAGTTACCAATCACCAATTTAGCTAGACTCACTTCCTGCTTTGAAGCTTCGCGAGGTCTAATTCGATATGGGTCTCTTTATTTTCGGATCTCTAGGACGGCACATCTTCTTCTAACAACTACACCACACCAGCGGGAGATTGTCCGATATGACTGGACAGAATATATGCCGTGTGCCACTTCCATAGTTTTTGGAAGTCAGTGTCTCCAACCTGTGATGCTGTAATCACGAAGGTCTTGATGACGAAAATGACACCTGAGCCAACAGTCCACCCTCCAATCTTCCAAGCCACATTAACGTGAGGATGTTCTGCACTCGATGGCAGAATATGAGTTTATTGAGCAAGGCGGTTCTTCAGCACCACGGAGACTCAAACACGCGATTATTCAATCCAAAGGGCTAGATTCTACCGTTAAACCACTGCGGTCTTGCTATATACTGCTAATCTCCGCTGTTAATAAAAGCCAAAATGCGTGTGTACATTTTGGCGCTGTACAGGACAGAATATTTGTACTAAATATTTCGAATTTGGCGCATACGTATTGTGGAGGGGGGGAAAGGTAAAATTCCTACCGCTATTTTTTTCGAAATCTTAACTAGAATTTTAATTAATTAAAAATTAATCAAACGGCTGGTGATTTTGGAGGTAACATTTTATCGCTGATAAAACTTCTTTACATCACCTTAAAATGACAAAAAATAACTTTTTAATTTTGCCAATTTAATCTTCTTTTAAAGAATTCTTCATAATTAATCTTCTTAATCTAATTCTTGAAAAGAATTGAAACATAGAAACCATAATCATTTAGGTTACTGGATATATTTCCGAATAAGCTTTCTATCTTAGAAGACTTCGTTTTCAGATTTCACACAAACAAAAAAGATGAAATAAAAAATCCTTTAGGATAATACCTTAGCGTTCAACAATGCAAGAGAAACACGTAATTAAATATTTGTTTAAGCAATGAAATTGGTTCGAATCTTATAGTTACAATGAAAAGATTTTTTGTAAATTATGCCTAAATTTTTTTACTAATTTATTAAAATTAGAGAAATATTATACGGAAACTTAATTGATATCATTAAAAAAATATCAGGAAGAAAAAATTTTAAGATGATGTAAAAATCATTTATTGTAGATTATCATTTCTTATCTTACAGGGTGGCCATAAGTAATTGCTCACATTTCGAAACTTTTTAAAAACAAACCTAATAATGTTGCAAATACATTTTTTAAATGAGAGAACAAATAAAAAATTCAGATAGGTAACGATGCGTACGGCGTTCTAAATTTGCTACAGCAAGATAATTGCAAACTCAATTGCTACAGATCGGGAGAAGCCAATGAGAGTTTTATGGTTACCCTTTTTAAAATTTTTTCTTGAACGTCACGGAAAAATTTTCAGTTTTAATTCTACATGTGAAATAACAAAATAAACAGCGTAAAACTTCCTAAAAATATATGCTTTTGTTTTTCTTCTAGCTTTAATAGTTTTTCTGATAATGGCTCTCAAATATGATAGATGTCCAATTATTTACCACCCTCTAAACTACCGTAATGGCGCGTTACCTATCTAAAAAAAATTTAAAATGCCCCCTCATTTAAGAAAACCGTAGTTGTAATAAGAAAAGTTTTTAATTATTTTTTTAAGTAGGGCCATAAATTTATGACCATCCTGTATATTCGGAAGTTCCCAAATTAAAATGTCAAAATTTCGCTTAATGTTTTAGTTAATTAAACTTCTAATGAAAATTTAGAAAAATGACCTCTAAGGGGCCCATTGCCCACAAGTATATTTGTGCTAAATTTCATAGTTATATTTCCAAATGTCAGTCTGTAGAGATTCTCCTTTATTATTTCTAGAGATAGAGACTAGCAGAACCCGATATGTTCTGCACTGGCACCGACACCCAACCGGTTCGCGGCTTGCAACCACTATTTTTTCCAGTTTTAAATACTGCATATAGATTAATGGAAAAGCATATGAAAAGAAAAATCTACATTTGAGTTGTATTTTTTTGCACATCTTTCTCACCAATATCGGGATAAAAGTTTACAGAACCATAAACTCAGTATAATATCTCTCTAAACAAAGTTTCAATACCCTAGAATAAGTATTTTACAATTTCTAGAGGTGCCGTATTGTTTGAAGCTCGTACTGATCAAAAATAGCATTTTAATCCCTTAACTGAATAATTTTCTTTGCTATCTAAAAAGATGATTTCTTCTGTTTTGGAAAGGGACTGTCGTTTTCATTCATCTCAGATGCCATGAAGGAAGGATTATTATGAGCTACTTCCCCAAAACACTTTCAATTGTTGAGTATGATAGTAGCTCAGTATCAGAATGGGGCTGTGTCCAGTGGCGGCTCGTCGATTAGAACTGCATTCCCCCAAATAATTTTAAAAGCTTGTATTTTTACGGTTTTAATCTAAATGGCTTACTTTTCCACTTCCAGAGTCCAATGGTCAACGAGGATGGCAAAAAAAGTAATAAAAAATGTAAAAGGAAGACGGAAAATCAATCAGGAATTAAGAGAGACACAGACGAGAGTTGAATATAGTTTTGCCTGTCGGAGGAAAAACGCAAGCCTTTGGCCGTTTGAAAATAGATGACCTTGAGCTGTGTTTTCCCCAGCTCTCATTTGCCGAGACTCCTCATTTGGTTTTTTTCTCAGTAGTCTAGTCATTGGATAGTTTTTTAAATCAAATTCTGGGTGAGATGTAATTTTTTGCTCCTTTATTATTTTTGGGGATGCTAATTACGAATCTGAGGTTTGACAACAAAAGTTTTTATTGGAATTTCAACTATAGCAAAAAAACGCGAAAACAATATTTCCCAGTTTTTGGCTGATAACTCAAAAACTATCAATTTTTAGTACATCATCATCATGTTCCAAAATAATCAGCACAAAATTTCCTACAACTTAGGTCTATACAACTTTATCAGCTCTGCTTGTTTCTGAGATGACGAGCCGCCACTGGATGCGTCTGCAGAAGGCACGGGAAATTTAGTTCTTATTGATGGACTTATGGATACAGAGAAATTCTTGGATGTGGTATGATAGAAATATCTCACACATAGAGCATGAAATTTGGTCTAGGGTTTGCAGCATACAGGAAAAATTCCTGGTTTTAATTGCTGTAAAATGTAATTGCATACCTAAATACGATCTTCAGACCTTCATTTAATTGAAAATTGATTGTCTGTATGGGGGGGGGGG
>BGPR01016206.1:19707-35043 GCA_013235015.1 Araneus ventricosus
TACAAATTGATTGCTTTGTCCTTTTCATCTGATCGCGGTTCAAAATTACGAAGTATGCCACAAAATAGTACTCGTGATGCTTCAAAACTAGACTTTAGTATATCTAAAATAAGCTATTCATGTCGTTTTGATGCCAAAGTAACTATCACCACTTTTCAAAAATACGTTTCTACAAAGATTATATGTCCATTTGACCCTCTTAACATCTCACCATCATGAATTGGCAATTAGAATACATTTCTGAAACGCTTCGAATGCCAGGCAGTTTATTTTTCAAATCTCATTGTGACTAGATGTGACAGAAAATCCACTTTTCTCAAAACCTTTCTTATTTGGAGATGGTTTTTACACGGCACATTTATTACTCTGTATCTTAATTAGAAAACACTTGCGTTGGTATTAAAACAAATTAATATGGTACAATTTAAAGCAGGAATTCTTCAATTACATTCTTACTTTAAAGAAATATTTAAGAATCTATAATTTATCTTTAATATTTTTTTAGTTGAAGGTTAAAAAACAACCAAAACTCTAATGAAATTACAAACACTTTTGCTTCGTTTTCCAGTACGAGATAAATGGAATAAATTTTTATTTATACATTTCTAATGTATCAAAAGTTTCAAACAAACAACTGTTTGAATTCGTCACTCTGTTGTACTAGAAAGCAGAAACTAATGACTGAGCTCGCGTCAGAAAAACCACACGTGGGGCCAGCCGTGGTTTAGAAATGGCAACTGAGGGAAATGGCCGCCGGGTGAAAACGGCAGAGAACCACTCGTGTGACCGTCGACAAAGATTGGATTATTAGCAGGTTCCGATACAGCAGAGGAATAAAGAAAAAAATAAGTGAAGTATTCAGACTTCTCTCCGGTCACCTAATAGCCCACGGAAGCAAAAGGATTTCGGAAGAGAAATCCCCTCAGTAAAGCAACATCAATTATTGGAAACTTCGCCTTTATCGGTACTTTCGGCTCAATTTAATTCCCCTTCACATTTAACCTTATCTCCGCGTTTGTAAAAAATGTATGATCGTTAAGATGACTCAACGTAGATAATATTCTTTTCTTCTCGATGCATCTAAGAAGGAGGAAGAACTGAGGTTTCATGCGAGCGATAAATAATAGCAGCGACCTCATTTTTGGAAATAGGAATTAATTGCCCCCAGTCCCGCCATGCTCTAACGAAAACTAATCTAAATGACGCAATATTGGATTTTTGGTATAAATGGAATTGTTTTCTTACGCAATATATATCCCGGATATCTTATTTTGATTTTATTTAAAATAGGGAATTATGAAAAGTACGTTGGAGGAAATGAATGATATCTAAAAAATTCCTATTATTTAAGATTCTCGAGATGAGACCGGTTTAGTTTATTTATAATAGCTTCCATTTTGAATTAACACGAAGGCTATTATAAATAAACTAAACCGGTCTCATCTGGTAAACTTCGCCGAATGATGACGAAACTTCGAAAGATGTAAATTAGACAAATCTGTACAAGAAAATTTGCAAAATCATTTCGAAAGAAAAACATCAGGCTTCCAATTATGCCTCATACCGGCTTTAGCTTTAGAATGACTAAGCTATCTTCAGTTCACGAGTGTCCACGCCTTCAATTATAGTTTCATTTATTTCAAAAAATGATTTTGTACCATAATCGTTTGTAGTTTCGAACAAAAAAATTGCAGGAATTTTGAAAAAAAACATAATGGAAATGTGTCTTAAATGGACAGTCAAAAAAGCAATTTCTTTTTGCTTCATTTAATTTATTGTTGTTCAATTCTTCCGATTAACTCTGGAAACGAATTTCAAGTCTTAAAAATGTTCTGAAGGCATCTAAAAGATGTCAGATTGTTCTCATCTGACATTTAAGTTCTTTTACAGCTTGAATGTTTACATCCTGCTTCTCTGCGTTTTTTAAAACAACATATTATACAACAAAGTATATCCAGAAGCGACCGTTTCAAACTGTCTGGGTTCTTTTATAAATTCTCAATCAAGTGTGTGGATTTCGAGCAGCAAGCATATCATTCAAAAACAGTCTACTGACATTCATTTTGGGAATGTAATGTATAGATTGAGAAATTGTTCGAAGAAAGTACAGTCGCATGAAAAAAGGAGCCATCCAGCATTATTTTGCCGTCGTTAATCGCTCATTAAAACAAAAAGTACCAATTATTATGAAAAAAACGTCTAGTAAAAGTTCGAAACCTAAAGACTTCATAAAGGGTTGTCTACATATTTTTGATCGCACTAAGTTCGAAATTTCGAATCGCAACACATATTTTTGTTGATAGATTTAGAAACTCCATCACAGTTTAACATTTCATTAAAACAACGAATAATCTCTTTTATTCGATTATTTACACTCATGAAAAAAGGCCTAAGTAAATATACTTTAACATTAATCTAATTTTAACCCTTTGTGATCACAATTACTACCAATATGTAACCGAAACCGAGAATTTTTCTATCTAAATCTGGAGATGACCCCTTTTTTACTTAGAACATAAGATGTAGAATATCTTCCGATCTATTTATGGCCTACTTATCAAAATTTATTTCATGGAGTATTTTTTCCTTAGAAAGCGACTTATGACATGAAATGTAGGTGTTGCGCAAATAATACTGAGTAGCTCCTTTTTCCCCCAATCTACATCTAGGATTTGCACTTTCCTCTGGAACTAAGAGAAGATTGGGGAGATGATTCAAAGAAATTTGAAGAAATGATATTTCTAAAAAATTTTAACGAAAATTCAACGAAATGTATTAAAAATGATTATTTGTTATAAATATATCTTATAATTTCTTACGTGGCATGGGCCTTTCTCCTGCTATCTCAAAAGGATTTTAAATACTATCCTCTTATTGCGAATGCAGGGCCTTGTGTGAAGTTTTTTGCATCACGCAATTTACAGGAAGAATCCCAGACAAAACATTTATGTTTAAAAAGTATTTATTTTTTTGTCTTGTTATTTTTTTTATTAATTTTGTTCAGCAATGTCTATTTCTTTTTCAAATATTTCCTCTTTCAGTTTCTTATTATTTAATGTTCTTAATTATAGTGACGACAACGTGTGTAAAAAATTGTATTAAATATCGTTACAATGCCCTAATGTATAAACCCAGTAAACATCGAAAAGTGTTGTTCTAAAACATACTTTAAAATATTCATCAAAATTTATGAAATTCATAAAAAATGTAAGAAAATGAAATTAGTATCACTAAACAGTTTCATAAAATATTTTAAAGTGGTGTAAAAATAATGTTATTGAGGTATTCTCAGAACGTATTGGGAAAGGTTAACATTTTGATTCAATTTTAATTCAAATTTTGAAAACCACATTTCTTAGTGAGCACCTACTACACAATACGCAGTTACCTACAAAATTTGGTAGATCTAGATCCAAACTTCTGCCTTGTAGTGTGTTTTGAACAGTTTTCGCATCACGTATGGCGCATGACGCAATTTATATATAGTATCCAGACTATAATCCTTATGTTAAAACTATTATGTTAAACCATTTGGACGGGCAACTTGTAAATAACTATGATGAGTTTGGATACCTTTAACGAGATGTTGCAAAATAAAATTGAATAACTTTTTTCCTTCTGAAACTTTGATATGATAATTCAGAATCAAATACACATACGAAATGACAAAATTGCACGTAAACAACAAAGCTTGAAATTCTGTACATAGAAACAAAATTTGAAATGGCTTCAATTCGCGTTATTAACTGTTTTGATCTTGAACAGAGAAAATTTTTTCAAAGTGACGTGATCTTAAGCTGGTTATTCGCAAGGGCTCCATTCTACGCAAAATGCATGGTGGCATACCACGTCATTCCATTTTCCGCCCATTCATTTAGGAAGATTATTCACGGCCGAAAATCTGTCCATTTACGGCCACTCGGATCCCCTGCTAGCTCATTTTCTCAAATTGGAAAAATAATAATTATTTTTGTGTATTTTATTCTTTACTTTACTTTAATGCCTATGACTTCTCATTTTAAAATTTTCATCTCAAATTAATATCATTTAAACACCAAATATGATGTTTCGAATTTCTCTCTACCTTACCCTCTAATCCTGTTCGATGCCAGGGTACAAAATCCTGTGTCATGTTTTGTACGGCCGACCCGCGAACTTTGAGCAATAAAATTGACGTTATATATTTTTTCCACATTGTGATACTTTTCATGACAATTCGACTGGACTACTCGGAGACTAATAATAATTCCAACCTTTTGAGCTTTTAGCTTCGCGTATTGTAACTTTTTCTTATTAGCCCTTTATTTACTAAATTAATTTAGTATCAAATTTGCAATTTTATTTTTGAACCCTTAGATAAATTTTTGAGCAGAATAAGTCCAGGAAAGATAAAACACTTTTTTGATTAATTAAAATAACTTAATTAAATTAATATTTTTTAATTCCTGCCTTCAGCTGCTATCTACTGTTGGAACTACATTCATCGTGTTTTTACGAAATCCGTCAAGAAAAAGTGTCATATTAAAAAAAAAAGTTTAAGCGAGATTAAGGTGGGAATTTTATGTACCATCAAGATATTAAAGGGTTAAATAAATCATCCGGATGAACAGCGCTACTCTTATTTTTGTTTATCAGTCCAGATATAAAAACCCAGACTTTAAATAAAAGAAAAGTTGTCTCTTCAATACGACGTATTACGGCAAGAAATCATACTTTTTATATAAATGAAAATTCATTTAAAGTAGTGGTAGTAGTTATATAAACACCTCTCTACATATCTAAATGTTTGGTTTTATACACAGAAAATGAATACAGATGTAAGTACTTCTTAGGCAAATATGTACAAGAAAATATGTTAAATTATTTCGTAAGCAAATCATTAGTCTTCCAATTATACCTCATACCGGCATTAACGCTAGAATTATTAAGATATTTTCAATTGATGACTTTTCACTCCTTCCATTACAATTTCATTTATTTCAAAAAACGATCTTTTATACCATAATAGTTTAAAATTTAGGACAAAAAATTGCAGGATTTTGGAAAGGAAGACATTGAAAAAGTAACCTAAATAGAGAGTCAAAATAGCATTTTTTTGGTTTATTTAATTTACTATTATTCTTTTTTTTTGATTTACTCTGGCTAACGAATTTCAAGGCTTAAAAATGTTCTGAAAAATGTTCTTATATGTTCAGGTTGAAATCATCTGACATTTAAGCTTCTTCACAGCTTGAAGGCTTGCATTCTGATTCTCTGTTATTTTTAAAACAACATATTATACAACAAATTATATCCAGAAACGACAGTTTTAAAGAGTACGTTGCGTTTTCATGTGTTGTCAATCTCGTTGTGGATTTGGAGAAGCATGCATTATCATTCAAAAACAGAGCTAACTGACTATCATTTTGAGAATTGAATGTATAGATTGAGAAATTGATCGAAGAATGTATCGTCGCGAGAAAAAAGCAGCCATCTAGAAGTATTTTGTCGTCGTCCATCCCATATTAAAGAAAGTACCAGTTATCATGAAGAAACGTTTAGTAAAAATTCCGAAGCCTAAAACCTCATAAGAAGTCTTCTACATATTTATAATGGCACTAAGATTGAAATTTTGAATGGCAACGCATGTTTTTGTTGGTAGATTTCAAAATTACATCAAAATTTATGCCAAGATATCAAATTTGGTCATTCTTGATGCATTCTTTTTGAAATTATAAGCGAATGAAATTTTGAGTTTCTATTATTAATGTAAAAGTTTGAAATTTAATTGATATCTTGAGAAATAACATAGGTATGGCCGTAGAATTTTTTGTTAAAATAGAATGAAGTATTCTACATTTTCTGCAATTATAATTTTGCTTTTATAATAATTTAGATTGCATAGAATGTTTTGTCAAATTTGTGTGTGTGTGTGATGCTTAAAATTTTTGAATAGTAGCACATAAAAATTTTAAGAGTATAATCTATGAGGAAGGTTAATTTATAAGTTTATACAAAATTTCAGCTTATTCATAATAATAGTTTTAAAGTTGCATTCAATTTTCTATTTTCCCTGTAAAACGATGCACTTAAGTGGGCATAATATATTTTCGAAACGTTTTCATTATTAATTTAAACATTACGCCCCTCTTCGTATAAAATAAAAATACATACATATTAGACTATTTATATATGTAAATTAAAATTTTAGATATATTAAAATGCTTATTTTACTAAAATCATTAATACACGAAGGATCAGATAATGCCAATATAGTCTGTCGACTTACAATGAAAACAAAGACAATAAATGGAAGAACAGGAAATATAGAGTAAATCTCTACCAGTTATTGATTTTAATATACATACTAGCATTTCATTAAAACAACGAATATTTTCTTTTATTCGATTACTTCCACTCATGCAAAAAATCTATGTAAATATACTTATGCGTTCATAAAATTTTACCCTTTGTCATCGTAATTTTTGTAAGAAAAAATTAAACTTTTTGGAGAAAAATTGAGTTCTTCAGAACTATATTAGGCATCAAGTTTTATAGATTGTGAAATCTGGATCATTACTTTGAAAATAGCATTTAAAGTGCTAAATAATCTAAAACGCTACAACCGATATTTAAACGCAAGCCGAGTATTTTTCTATCTAAATATGGACACAACCACTTTCATAGTTAGAACACAAAATGCCGAATATATTCCGATCTATTTAAAGAATATTAATCAAAATTTATTTCATGGAGTTTTTCTTCAGTCGAAATTGGTTGTCAAATCAAATATGGGTGTTGTTATTGAAAATTTTTAAGAAAGTGTAAATTTTAATAGTTAGATTACCACTTTGGAAGTTTTCAACCATAGAATCTTATAGTTTACATTATTTCCTGAGAAACGATAACTTGTTTTACAATGTACAGTGAACGAGCGCAGAATAATACCGGGCGGCTCCATTTTATTCACTACTGTACTAGAAATTTTCGTTATTAGGAGGCTGCGGAATCACCCAGGTATCAAAATGCTTATTTCTTTGTTGCAACCAGTTTTTCTCAGATACCCACCTTACATATCATTACTTAATTCAGCGAATCATGCAATATAACATTTCAAAATGAACTGATTTTGGTGTCTTTTACCTTTCTTTTGATTTAAATCTGAATTTCTAAAATTCTCTCTACTTGAGTTGTCATACGCATACATTTTGTTCATAAAAAATATGGCAAACTTTTCAATGAAAAAAAAATGTTCGTGTCAGAACTCAGTAAAAACTATTATGTCTTTTTGATATTTAGAGAGTATGAGTTTCAAAAGCTCTGTATAGTTTTCCGCAGTATAATGATAAATAAATAGGGATTTATTTACTAGCATATTTTTCAAGTGCTGACGATTTTATCTTTTCACAGCTGAAAACAATGTTTAATGTAGAATAATTTTGTTTTAAATGGAGAGGTCCAGTCCACATTTTTTTTAAATTTTCGCTATTGTTCTGAGTCAAGAGAGACATGCAGTTTCATCCCAAGGAGCAAAATAGTTCACTGTGTAGTGCTCTGCACGAAAGCTCTGACCTGGGTTATAATATTGTGGCAGGGCAGGTACAGAATGGAGTGGATGATAGGGAAATTAAGGAGGGGATGACTTCAAAATAAAATACTTTTAACATTTAAAATAGTTTTATAGGTTCTAAAGTCACTTAATTATAAAATGTCAACAATGAAACAAAGCATAGTATTCAGTTTTATTTTATAATTTTTTTATTAAGCATTTACATATTGCTTACTCTAGCTCAATGAATGAATAAAATTAAAATTTCAGAGCATATATTTTAAGGATCTATGCTATTTTCAAGTTACACTAAAGTCTAATAATTTCAATATAAATCCCTGTCATATCCAGTAATACAAGAAATATCATATTCAGAATCAAAACATAAATTAAATTTAAATACAGTGGCACCTCTCATAACGAGTAATTCGCACACCAAGCAAAATAAATTGGAAAAAACTAGCTTAACAAGCGACGTTTCGCATAAAGAGTGACAAAAGAGAGAGAGGAAGTCCTGTATTTTGTACGCCTGCTAGATCAGTCCTTGAATTAGCACTCATTCCGCTACCATCTTATTGTCGCTTATGATAACTTGTGTTCAGACATACTATTTGTTATTTTTTGTGCAAAACTTAATAAATAACTCTTTTAAAAGTGACCCAAAGAAAAACTCGTGGAAAGCATCCATTAGAGAAGGAAAAATAAACGTAGAAATGAAAAGTAAAATCACTGATCATCGACTTCAGGGTGTGAGCGTGACTGATCAAGCACGCACATATAATCAGTCTATATCCAGAATTTGCACTGTCCTCAAGAAGAAAGATATGTTTGAGGAGATACGTGATTCAAAAAAATTTAATAAACGAAATTTATGAGAAAACGTTAACGAAACTTCAGCGAAATTTATAAAAAATGTTAATTTTTAATAAATATATCTATGATTTAATTTTTAATAAATAATTCATTATAATAAATATATCGACAATCTGATTTTGATTCATGACAACGCAACACCACACAAGTCCAAACCGGTGAAGAAATACAGTTGACTTTTCAAACCCCCAACTCACGACGGCGCTCGTGCCAAAAAATGACCATTTATGGGGAAATGTTGCTTCATTACTTTCTTGCGAAGAGCAGTGCAGCTGGAAGTTACAGAATACTGCGTGATGCGTATGACGAACATGCACCATTGCAAGACTCGTGTGAATACTAGCTTAAATGGTTTAGGAAACGGCGCAATTCTGTGTATTTGATAGGATCTGAGGGATGTGGGGCATCATGATCTTCTGAAATCAGGTAAAACTATCAATAGTGGTCTCTACCAGCAATAAATCGTCAATTTGAACCACACACTAATCGTCAAATGACTACAATGGACCACCGGACACGACAAGCGTATTTTGATTCATGACAACGCAACACCACACAAGTCCAAACCGGTGAATAAATACAGTTAACTTTTTAAAAACCCAAACTCATTCGAAATACCCATAAGGGTATAAGGCCTTTTAGCAAACCGGCGAGGAAATAAAAGGAAAAGGCAAATAATGCGATACGACAGAATACATATAGAAACATCATAAACACACCACAGAATGTTACAAACATTGCAAAGGAAAAAGGCAACAACAAAAATAAAATAAGGAAACTAAAACACACAAACAAGAAAAAAAACAACCAAATACGCCACCGAATCGATATCACACTTGGAGAAAACCATTAATAATTTCAATTTTGCTTGATTTTAATCACCAAATCTGAAGCCAACATTATAAGTATTCAAAATACTTAAAGAAAGGAACCCTCAGAGTCTCTCCAAATGAGTAAAATACAATTATAATCTCAGTACAAAATACAAATAAAAAGAAGGAGGCAATAAAAATTTCTAGAAAGTATCAATAAAACTCTTACAAAAGGGGATATTAAAAACAGACCCCGTGGTCCTTAACTTGATCAGAGAATAATAAAATCCACAAAAATCCACGTCAGTCGATAATACTTAAATTTCAATAATGGTTATGCTTAATATGCTCATCGCTTGCATTTTCTTCCATGGAAAAAGCACTGGAGGATATAGAGGCTTTCTAGAAAATTACAAATTTTTCCGCGAGTTTTTCAACAAGTTCAAACAAATTATACGAAACTTACAGCAATCTCGCCCTCATTTGCGTAAATTGGAATTAATTACCTCCAGTCCCACCATTTCGAACGAAACGCAATCTAAATGACGCCATATTAGATTTTTGGTATAGTTAAGTGGAAATTTTATTGTTATGCATAACATACCCCTTATAACTTATTTTGATTTGATTTATTATTTTAGGGAATTATGACAATTACGTTGGAGGAAATGGATGGTATCTAAAAAATTCCTATTATTCAAGTTTCTCGAGATGAGGCCGGTTTACTTTGGTAACATTAACGTTTTCTTTTGAAGAAACACGAGGGCAATGTTTTGACGAAACTCGTAATTTTGAACCACGGTTAGAATACGAGGATGTCTCCTGAGCTCGAACCTCCCTCTCCTAACTTCCGCACCACCATTTTACAGTGAAAATGTTGTGACGATGAAATCCGTGACAGTCCTCAAGTTGATGAAGACAAAAATGATTTGTTGCTCATAACGTTTCACAGGAAGCTCATAATGTTTTGAAACTTTCATCAATCGTTTTGCATCATATTCATATTGCTTACATACATTTTTATAAATATATCATGAATATTTGTGACGATATAAAGATTTCTTTAAAACATTCACATGTTTTTCCCTTATAACACGCAGTGTTTTAAGCCAAATTTTACGAAACTCTCACAATACTTGACTATATGTTAGCGAAATATTGAATTAAATTTGAAGTAAATACATTGAATACTTGAGGAAATTGGAGTATTTGCAGTAAAAATTTTTTTAACTGCGCATCCGCGAAATGTAGCGTAACTTTTCTTTCATAACGTCGAAGCCAGATATCTAAGACAGCTTATATAAAAATTCCAGTTAAATACCATTTAGATTTAGAAAGTTGTAGGCATTGCAACCAACAGAAATCCTGTTGTTCTTTAAGAGAAACAAACTGATGAGGGGTTTTTTCACGAATCCAATGTTTTTTAAATTTGAGTCTTCGAGTATTAATCGTCGAATTGCAATTTTAATTATGCATTAAAGTTATAAGTTCATATGGGTACTCAGGATATTAAAATTTCATAAAATTCAATATTGCTGTTCAAAGATTCAAGTTACACAGTAATTTTACATTTATCTTAAGCTTATAACACGTTTGATCTTCGTAATTTTACTAAAGTTTAGTACGCATTTGAACTATTGAAACTACGATCATTTCAGTCAGAGATTTCATCAGAGTGTCAACATTTAAATGAAAAAGCTCTGACGGAATAAATAATGGAAATTTCAAATTGTACAGGAAAGGTTATAAGTGCTATCATAAAACAGAAGTTTATCTGCATGTTTCACTATGTTAATACTGAAAACAAGAACTAAACTTTCTATCAGATTTCGTTGTTTGCTTTCTTGCATACTTAGTACATCTTTTAAAATCAAGCTGATTTAACGAAGAAGGAAAGATTTAGGTCAGTATTTCACAAAACTTTTTTTGCTTTGCCAAACCTAAGTCTTTCTAAAATTCTTATGCCCCTTATGTAACAAATAAATAATTTTTAATAATCAAAAATTGAATTGTACACTGAAGAAAATTAGATTATAAGTTTTAGGAAGAAATGACTAGGAAATTGTAAAGAAACACAGTAATTTAATTTTTAAAACATATAGTAAAGAACTGAAATTCAGGTACAAAATAATTTTATTGAAAGATATTTTTGCTATATTACTTTAATTTTTAGAAATTATTTATTATTGAAATTTAGTGAGAACCTTGTGCTTGATGCAAAGAGATTTTATGATAGGTTCCAATTTCGTTAGCTTCAGTCTCAGTTCTCCTCGTTGTGTTATATCCAGCCGATTTATTTTCTTTCGCCAAACTTTGGGAAACCCTGATTTCGGTTAACTGAAAATCAGCTCATTTCAACATTTTAAGTTGATAAGGAAACATACAGATGGCGCCAATGCAAATGACAAGTTGAAAACCCTTATCAATACTTACATGCCACCCAACTGGATCTCAGCATTTCAATAATTTCACACTTTGTTCAGTTTCACGAAATAAGAACTTATCACAATTTAAAAACTTTACATTTCACTTACATTACATTTGATAATTTCGACTACAATGCAACATTGAAACCAAGAAAAAACAGCCTGAGCCTTGTAGTATCATTGACTTTCTAGTATTACACTGCATGGAGAGTTTAGTGTATATTTAGTTTCATAGTAGAGTGAAAAAATTCATTTATACATCGTGTTTTTTGTCTCTGTTTGATTGCATCCAAAATGTGAAACATCAAAAATTTTTGTATAAAGATTATATACTGAAATTAATCGACTTAGATTATAGAGCTTTTGAGTTATAGCTTTCATACACACAAGTAGAGGAACAGACCGACGGACAGTCAGCTCATTAATGGATTTGTCCAGATATCGCAATTCTGCTGATAAAACAGTGTACCAACATTCATCTATATGGGATTTTGCGTTTCTGAGCTATATTGTTCATATGGACACGGATGGACAGATAATCAGACCTGTCATCGGCCGATTTTATCCAAAACTAGGCACATAAAATTGTGCCTAACACTCAAAATTCCTCTCTTTCTTTTCAATGCGTTGTTTGTACAAAAATACACTTACTTCCTTTATTAACCTGTGCCATTTAAAAAAGTGAAAAATCGAATGATTATTTGGCTTATTTTGACTCAGTTTAGTTATGCAAACTTCCTCTATTGAAGCTGTGCGAGGGCTATTTCGGAACAGATCTAGTAATTTTGAAGCGTGTTCAGATGACGAGGACAACATCTGAAATTCAACCAAATCTCGGAACTTTCACACCAGCCGGAGAAATGCTTGACTCTCGATAAAATAAAGGTGCATATACATTTTTGAGTCCAATGTTTTTCCATCCTATTACAACTAGCCTGTTCGCAGAAATGGTAGAGGATTCCTGTATGTTACGCAAACCGCTCGCAACCAGCATTTAAGCAGGAGTTGACGGAGGTTTGGTTCGACACGAACTTTCCATGAACCTCTCACAATCAGTTGGTTCGCAGGAGTGGGAGGAGTTGTTGGTTCAACGCGAGTAGCATCGCGACGACCAAATCCTTCCGGTTTTTTACAGAACACAACGGAATTCACGTTTGAACGTGTTCCAGTGCACTTCGACATTCCTCGTGAATATCCTTGGAACCAGCAAAGTCAAATCGGCAATCAAAGGCGTATTCCAAAGAGGCTCCTCCAGTGGCGACTACGATGATAATTGATTCGAATGGGATTTGTTTTTTCCCCATGATTCGCAGCTGATAGTCGTAAAAATAATTTATTCTAACAGCTGGAGAGCGAGTCGAGGCGTTCCGTTAGCAAGTGTATATGCATCTTAACGTGCACCATGTCCGTACGGAGCCGATCATTCATGGAATCAAGTCTCGAATCCGCGACCATCAGGTCGCTAAGCCGAGACTGCCATGAGGCCCAGTCGACTGAAATATAGTACGAGTGCCATACCACTCGGTGATCGAGCAGATTCTGTGCTCAGGTTGCCAGTCTTTGCAATATTATTTCAAATTTAATCTTGAAGTTCTTTACTATAAAGTAAATGCTCGATCTACAATGTTTCAATATAAGTCACGAAATATGTAATACAAGGACGTTCTAGTAAGACCGGTTCTGATTTGTTTTCAAAACCATTATTGGCAATCATTAACTTGCATACGTAAATTTTAAAAGTACCTATTTCCGGAGTCAACACATTTTTTCTAAAATTCTGGAAAGACCTTGAAGCTCTTTCGGAAAAATGCTTTGCGATAAAGCTTTTTCTATCCACTCCCGAAAGATATGGATGGTTGCGTTGTTGTCTAACCAGTGATGGAGGTTTTAAGAGAGCTCATGAACTGTGCGTTCAAAAATCTCCAAAGCCTAATAGTTATTCTTGTTGGCCCTTGTTAAAAAAGTTTATTTAAATTTGATATTTATTGCACCTGAAATGTTATGTTCGTTAAACTGCAAGAGAAAGTTCTTATTAGATATTTTTCCATATAGATATCTCATTTACAATTTATCTCATGTTCCATACTTTCATTCACGCACGCACATTTTTTCCACATTATATAAGACCAGAAAATAATTGAGGGAATTAAAAAAGGCATTATTTACCCGCTGTTCGGACTGGTACACATTTGCTTCGTCGTGACTGGCTGTCTCAGTGAGGGGAATCAGAGTGTTCAATTTTCCACCATAGTCCTTAGAAGGATAGGTATGGCGAAACACACCTATCCTATCAAGCACCCGTATATGTTGAAGTTTGGCGAACTCCCTCTCAAAGGAAAGAGAAATAGGTCCTGACGTTCTTGTATGCATACCGCATGCATTGCAGCTATTTACAGTATTCAAACACCCGGATCTCTGAGAAACACTCTTCTCCATACTGTTGTTGGAGTCTGCGGGAGAATTTCACGATATCGGTCAATTTTTAAAATTCGGAATTTCATCACAAAGCATAGTTCCTCGTTCCGCGATGCCTTCCGCTCGTTCATAACTCTAGCCACTCCTAGTCAGGACTGAACAAGTTCTAACTGGAGCAGATGGAAGGGTTCAGTGTAGTTACAATAACCTCCATTTTGAAGCAACACGAGGGCTATTTATGGACGATCCCTGAAATTTCGAATCGCAGTCAGATGAGCTCGAACCTCCCTATTGTAATTTGCACACCTCAAAAGCGAGGGAAAGCCGCACTACTAATTCTATTTTACAGTCGTAAAGTACGAATTCTACTCTACAGAAATTGTGGGAGCTGCGATCTTGTAACTTCGGATCGTAAGAGGGTCTGTTAGGGAAACCAGTGGTTCAATCTAGAAAATCAGTTCCTTAATTTGACCAATAACACAATAATATTAAACCATTTATGAAATACAATTTACATTGTTTTGAACATAAATAACTTCACAAAACTGTACTACATTTTTTTCATTAAATTTACTTTCCTTTCATTTTGTCCTCTTATAGAGAAATACAAATTTCTCTCACTGCAATGCCAGTATATTTCTAACTCTTAATGCTATTCAACTGGAAATTTTATATAAGTTGCGTTATACATCTGGCTTTGAAGATGTGAAAGTAATATTCCACTACGTCTCGCAAATGTGCAGTAAAAATTTATTTACTATTTTTTCTAATATTCAATGCATTTACTTTAAATTTTAATACAATGCCTCTGTCGAGTATGCCATTATCAAATATTCTGTAAGTTTCTTTTATTTTTTTAGAAAACCCAGCATTTTATCAGAAAACACATGCGGAAAAATTTTGAATTTTTTAAGAAAACTTTTATTTCTTCCAGAATATAGTGCTATTTTTGATAAAACGGACGTAAGCAATGAGCATATTTAGCATCAGCATTGCTGAAATTTGCAAATCATTGTCAGCTTTCAGTGAAACGGTTTGAGCTGAGATCACTTTGTTTCTTTATTAATTTCTGGTTGGTCCAGTAAATATTCTCTTCACCGTACAATGTGAGTTCAAGCTTATTCATCGCATTGTTGAAGACCAATCTCAGAGCATTCAACCTTTCTTTAAAATTCGAAAAATATGTGAATCCGAAAGTGTTCGGATACTTTTAATCATATAGTGTATCACCTTTGAATAGTTTAAAATGAAGGTTTAAAAGAATTGAAAAAATGTACCACTT
>BGPR01016207.1:0-15901 GCA_013235015.1 Araneus ventricosus
GGATAAAACTTCCTGTTCAAATTCCCTTGTCGAGGACATGAACAGGACGATGTTATTAGGGCCGAATTATGGATGAGATGTTAGAAGGAAGGTATTTAATGGGTTGGGTTTCGCGTAGCGGTGTGATCGATCACCGAGGACTTTCTGGGGCTGCAGGCCCCTAGTGGAATTAAATCTATAAAGGGTGCTAGAAATGAAAAAGATTTGGAATGCAGCGGACTTCTGTTTAAAGGGTTGATAATCACATTGTATGCGTTTCTGAAATTGTTATTTTAAGAACTAAGCGAAAAATAAAAAATTTGAATTGGATAATTTATAGAATAATTTATAGAATAACAATTCATTAGTAAACTCAAATGCAGAAGACAATTTTTTAATCTAAAATCTTGAGGGCAAGGTAATATTCGTAAAATTGCGAAGCGTCGGTATAAGTTTTCTAGGGAAACTGGATTCTCTGCCTTTTCTCAAAACTAGACAAACAATGGTAAATGGTTTTTAACTAAAACTCATCTCAGCTTCCGAAACAGCCCGAGCCGTCTTTACAGGTTAAAACAATCAAACGCGTTCAAAACAATTGATGGTGAATAGTGCTTCATTTCTACGCGACTCATAGCAGTACTAAGAAAAACTAATGAAGAGATAGGCAAAAGACCCAGCCTAAAGCAACCAATAGATCGCATGGGACACACGCCTAAGAATCTCGCCTGAACATTATAAGATAACCCCAGGAGCTCAAAGATATTGTACAATATTGTACGACATTGAACAATATTCGCAATATTGTATAATATTGAACAATATCATCTATACTTATAAAAGGCAATGTTTGTGTGCGTGTGTGTTTGTCTGCGATGTCCAGACGAATCTATCGCACAGCCATGAAATTTGGCACACAGGTAGTCGTAATGGTGACTGAATGCACCTCGAAGCCGAAATTTTAAAATTTAATCTAGAAAATTTTTTATTTAATGTTTTGTGTTGTTTTGGTTGATTTTTCGCACTAATTTCTCAATAGAATGGTTTAGAATAATCGTACGACAAAAATAAATAAACCATCGGAAAGAGCACGCGATTTCCATTCTAATGAAGTTAGTTGTGAATTTCTAACATAATTTACTGAATTTTGAGAATTTTTTAAAAAATAGGCAGTTTCGGCACCGAGATGTTATTTTTGTGTTTAAATTTGTTGCATCCGACTTTCTAATAACACTATTCTTTTCAATTTTTATCTGCTTATAACTAGAACGGTTCTCTCTGATTTAGAACAAGAACGGTTAAAATATCTTTTCCCGTTTTTTTTTAAATTAAATTATTCCTGTGCAGATGAAAGTTATTTTTGTCGAGCGAAATTTCTTCAGCGACAGTCTTCCGGAACGCAGCTTTCAATTTGATTGGATGAAGGGTCAGGTGACGTCATAACCTTCGGAGCTTTTTGTCATGCTCTAAGAATTTTTTTTTCATTTTGTTGAAATCCTGATTCCACGGGAAACAATTTTGTTTATATTGTTTTGGATTAATGTACTCTGTACTGTTTTTCTACGTGTTATTATCGCGGAAAAAATAAACGGGAAAATCTATAATGTGAATCTTTTGTTTTGATTTTGTTTTGAAAACTTTTTCGTGTGATTGTGGGCGATTTTTTTTTATTTTGTTGAAGTCCTGATTCCACGGGCATCGCCGTGCGCGTATTGCTAGTATATTATATAATATCTAACAATATTGTATAATATCGGGGGAAATGTTGCGCTACCTGGGATTTGTAACATTGTGATCTTTGTAAATAATATAAGAAAGCATCCGATACAATGAATATTCATTCTAAAATTCATTTAGTTCGTATTAAGGTATTCAAAATAGTATAATGTTGCCTTAAAAATAATCTATTTAAAAAAAATAAATTATTAATAGAGAAGCGCATATATGAAAAAGTGGAGTAAAAATAAGAAGGCAAGGCCACAAATGTCTTGTTGGGCGAAAGTTGCCTGTCAACGGAAATAAAAATATATTTTTGATATCGATGTTGTTAACTTAAGAAATTGTTGTTGTAAATGTACTGTAAACAACCTTTTCATGTTAATTGTAAACCGCGCAACTCTGCCTTGGCATCTGTGAAGAATCTAACTGCTGCTGAGGTTGGAGTCCTAATAGCCATCAACGGCACGGCCGAACCCCCCGAAAGAGGTACATATCGTCATCGGTGTGGGGTAACTCAATCCCACACCATTACTGTGTCCACCAAGAAAGCGTCAAATCATGAAATCATAATGAGTGTCCGTCAAATCATCAAATCATAATGATTGTCCGTCAAATTATGAAATCATAATGAGTGTCCATCAAATTATGAAATCATAATGAGTGTCCATCAAATCATCAAATCATAATGAGTGTCCGTCAAATCATCAAATCATAATGATTGTCCGTCAAATCATGAGTGTCCGTCAAATCCTTGAAAATCATAATGATTGTCGTCAAATTATGAATGAAATGCATAATGAGTATCGTCAAATTATGAGAAATCATAATGAGTGTCGATCCAAGTATGAAATCATAATGAAATTGTCAATCAAATCATGAAATCATAACGAAATTGTCCGTCCATAATGATTGTCCGTCAAATCAGCAAATCACATAATGAAATTGTCCTTCAAATCGCCAATCATAATGATTATCCGTCAAATCCTTGAAGTCATAATGAGTGTCCGTCAAATCATCAAATCACATAATGATGATTGTCCGTCAAATCATCAAATCATAATAATCGTCCATTCAAATCATCAAATCGTAAGTGTCCTTCAAATCATCAAATCATAATGATCGTCCGTCAAATCCACTTAATGATTATCCGTCAAATCATGAAATCATAATGAGTGTCCCTTCCAAATCTCCTTGAAATCATAATGATTGTCCGTCAAATCATGAAATCACATAATGAGTGTCCGTCCATCAAATGATATTGAGTGCTGTCCGTCAAATCATAATGAGTGTCCGTCAAATCATCAAAATCACAATGATTGTCCGTCAAATCATGAAATCATAATGAGTTGTGTCCCATCAAATCATCAATCATAATGATTATGTCCAAATTATAAAAATCATAATGTTAATAAAATAAAATTATGAAATCATAATGAGTGTCGTCAAATTGCTGAAATCATAATGAGTGTCCGTCAAATTATGAAATCACATGAGTGTTCGTCAAATCGGCATCAAATCATAATGATTGTCCGTCAAAATCATAATGATTGTCCGTCCAAATCCTTGAAATCATAATGAGTATCCGTCAAATCATCAAATCATAATGATTGTCCGTCAAATCCTTAAGAAATCATAATGGTACGTCAAAATCATAGAAATCATAATGATTATCCATTAAATCCTTGAAATCATAATGAGAATTGTCCGTCAAATCATGAAATCATAATGAACTCCGTCAAATCCTTGAAATCATAATGACTGTCCGTCAAATCATCCAAATCATAATGATTGTCCGTGCGTGTCATCAAATCATAATGATTGTCCGTCAAATCATCCAAATCTGTGATTGTCCGTCCAAATCATCAAATCCATAGCCAAGTTATTAAATCCTTGAAATCATAATGAATGTCAATCAAATCATCAAATCATAATGAGTGTCCCGATCGTCATCAAATCATTGATAGCCCAGAGTAATGCTTCCAATCATGCAAATCACTTAGTATTCATCCGTCGTAAATCACTTAATGATAAATAAAATCAAATCATAAAATCACTTGTGAGTATTAAAATCAAATTAGCAAGAAATCATAATGAAAATTGTCCGTCAAATCATGAAATCATGTGAGTTTTGTCAAATCATGAAATCATAATGAGTGTCAAAATCCGTCATGAAATCTGTGATTGTCCTCTAAAATCATCAAATCACCAATGATTTGTCCATTCAAATCTTAATCATAATGATTGTCCGTCAAAATCATCAAAATCATAATTGTCCGTGCATCATAAGAAATGCATAATGAATATCCATTCAAATCATCAATCATAATGAATGTCCGTCCGTCATCAAATCATAATGAATGTCCGTCAATCATCATAATAGATATCAAATCATCAAATCTGTAATTGTCCGTCATCCTTAATCATAATAGTATCCGTCCAAATCATCATCCTGTGATTGTCCGTCAAATCATCCATCACTTAATGATTGTCCGTCCAAATCATCCGTCACCAATGATCATCCGTCAATCATCAAATCATAACAAGAGTATCCCTTCCAAATCATCCAAATCGCAGCGATCGTCGTCAAATCATGAATTCGCAATGATTGTCCCGTCAATCCTTAGAAATCACTGTGAGTGTCAAATCCTTGAAATCATAATGAGAGTGTCCGTCAAATCATCAAATCATAATGATTGGCGTCAAATAATGAGAAATCATAATGACGTGTCCATCAAATTATGAAATTCACAATGATCCGTCAAACCCATCAAAGGACAGGCAAAAGAAAGATCGTATATTTATGCACGTAAAAATTCTACCTGCATATCTCTGTGGAAAAGAAGTAGGAAATCTATATATATATTATCCAAACGTGGAAGTAACGCGGGAGGTTAAAAATAAACACCCCCTTTGCTCTGCGTCATTGAGAATGCCAAATCGATTTCTGTTGTGGCGTCAAAGAACTCAGTCAGGTTATTATTATTATTATTATTATTATTATTATTATTATTATTATAAAGCTAAAGATCGTAAATTTAAATTATGTCATGCTGGTTGGAATAAATTTCAATAAAAGACTTCATCGTTTCATTTCTTTTATTTTTCTTATACCCTCGGTAAGTTGTTTATGAAAACGAAAGTTCGTGGCAATTGATTCACTGGTGTATTTTCATCATATAATTGATCCCAGTTAGCAGTTTATTTCTTTTTCAATTCCTACTATTAGTTCACCTCTCCTATATAAATTTATTTACATCTTGTTCCAAATTTTCAATCGTTAATAAATACTTTTTTTATTCATCCACTGAAGTTCAAATACATTTTTTTAAACTTGTAGTGGATGACACTTGATGTTAATACAGTTTTTTCAAATATTAATTCATTAATTAAATATAATTAATTAATTTTAGTTTTAGATGGGAGAAAGCATATGCCGCTTTGAGTCGTTTGGTTCGAATTTTTCTCAATAGATGGAGCTAGGTTTGCCAGTTTCTAGACCTAATATCCTTTGTTTTCTGATATGTTCACGAAGGCGGCATTTTTTTTCAAGTATTTTTGTCAGAGGGTAATGTTGATTACTTTCCTTATTCTCTCTATTGAATATGTTAAAAAAGACTTTATGAAGTTTTTCAATTCCTACTATTAGTTCACACTCTCCCTATATATATTTATATATCTTGTTCAAATTTTCGATCGTTAATAAAATACTTTTTATTCATCCACTCAAGTTCAAATACATTTTTTAAAATTTGTAGTGGATAACACTTGACGTTAATGCAGTTTTTTCAAATAATTAATTAAATTTCATCAATGAATTAATTATTTTAGTTTTATATGGGAGAAAAAATTCTCTTATATAAGATATTTAGCAGGATATAAATTTAGGAATAAATACCTTTAGTGACGAAGCGTGTAGATCTCTGACATAAGTAGGAATTGACTTTAATTTTTTTTTATATATTACTGGTTATTACTTTCTTTCAGTATTTTTTTATTTTGTATTTGGTAAAGTATTTTTTTCTGTTAGTGGATTTTGCCTCATTTTTACTCAGACGAAACGAAAGTAATTGCTAAAAGTAAGATTATTATTAAATGAAGGTTAGTGTCAATTGATTGATCAGTTGTGTTTTTCATGCTTTTTTTATTTCTTAAGCACTCTGCCAACGTACATGAGATTTTCCCACCATAACTTTCTTTAGTAAATCTGTGACAAGGGGATACGAGATATGTTTGGAGGGCTAAACTCCCGTCTCAAACGGTCACAAATCTTCTAGTTATAATATAAATATGTAAAGCGAATTTGTGCCGAAAGATAAATTTTGAAGCGTTTCCGAGTTGCTTTCGCTTGTACATAGCGCTTTTTCTAAATTACATCAATAATTTGTACTTTAATTGTCAGTAAATTCGTTTTCTGATCATATCGAAGACGCGTATTAAAATTGTGCTTTTCCGTGAATAGAAAACCTTCACTGGAAAACAACTTTTACAGAAACAGGTACGAAGCAAGCGATTTAGTTACCGCCACTTTAAGACATTTTGCCATTTTTCTTTAATTCCCACCCACTAAGATTCTAAAAGAATTGATTTTTCGATTCTAGAACGTTAAGAATTATGCTCTTCTTATACAGGGTGTCCAACAAAGAACTCCCTGATTTTGAAATTAAATAACTCGGCAGCAGAGATCGATGGAAGAATGAAACCAATGATATATTTATCTTGAAAGCCATAAAAATCTGATACACAAGTTTCAGAATTAGTTACGAATGTTGCCAGCAGGTGGCGCTGTACGGAGTCAAAGAAAAAGGCTATAAACAGTCCTTCGCAAGCAGCCTTTGCAATCACGTCACAATCGAGTCAAAATGTGCACTTTTCGCAGCACAGAGTGGTGTATACCGAGAATGAAATTTTCCGTCATCCTCTGCAGTGTGTCAACGGAAATACAGGAAGATGCCCCACAGATCAACTCTTAAAGCTCATGCAGTGTTTCAGGATTGTCCGGAATACTCTTTCGTGTATTCTTTCCTGTGCCCCACCAGAAATAGTCACAGGTAGTGAGATTGGGTAATTATGGAAGCCAATCCATGTCTGTTCTAATAGATGTGGAATAGGTCAAAGCAATTACTCTATTCTGGAAAGTTTCAAATTTAGTTACCATTACACGAAATTCCTAGCCATCATTTCCGTTGACATACTACAGAGGGTGGCTGAAAATTTCATTCTTGGTATGCGCCATCTCTGTGCTACGAAAGGTGCAAATTTTGTATCGATTGTATTGCGACTGCAACGACTGCTCGCAAAGGAATATTTACAGCCTTTTTCTGTGACTCCCTATTACACCTATAGCATACAGCACCACCTGCTGTCAACATTTGTAACTAATTCTGAAACTTCTATATAAGAAATTTATGGCTTTCAAAATAAATATATCATTGGTTTCCAATGTTTATAGCCTTTTTCTGTGATTCTCTACTACGCCTATAGCATACAGCGCTACCTACTGGCAACATTCGTAACTAATTCTGAAATTTCTGTGTCAGATTTTATGACTTTCAAAATAAATATATCATAGGTTTCGTTTTTCTATCGATCTCTGCTGCCGAGTTATTTAATTTTAAAATCAGGGAGTCCTTTGTTGGACACCCTGTATATTTCTGTAACTTTGATGTCATGTTTTAAAACTCGACCACCTCTTCGTTCAAAAATAGGATAAGAATTAAGAAATCGGAAATTCCTCCGATAATCTCAATACGGTGATCGCAATACAGATTAGAATTACATAAGTAAAGTAGTCAGGTAAAAATAAGTACTTTAATATACGTACATTTATATTTACTTATCTCGTTAACAAAGAATACAAAGAGAAAGTACAGTGTGTACACAAATGAAGCGACTCATTTCAAAAATTAATAAAAAGCTAAAAATGTTGGAACTACGGTCGCTTTTTTAAATGAGAGCGCATCTCAAAAGTTCTTTTTCAGATAGGTAACATGCCATTTCGGTGGTCTAGGGGGTTGTAAATTACTGGAAATCAAAAATTTGTTTAGAGCCATTATCTGAAAAAATATTAAAACGGGAAGAAAAATAAAAGCATGTATTTGTAGGGAATTTTACGCTCTTTAATTTATTAATTCACATGTAGTGTGAAAACTGAAAATTTTTCGTGATATTCAAGACAAACTTTAAAAAATACGAAACCAGAAAACACGCATCTGTTTCTGCTGATCAGTAATCATTGCGTACGGAATTTTCTCGCTGTAACGAATTAGAACGGCGTAACGCCGCGTTACCTATCTGAAAAATAACTTTTTGAGATGCGCTCTTATTAAAAAAAACGTAGTTCCAACATTTTTAGTTTTCTTTTATTAATTTTTGAAATTAGTCACTTCATTTGTGTACACCCTGTACTGTTAGCCTCAATAATTTCCACCTCGACACTCTGATGAATATCCACGTTTTATATCTCTGAGAATTTTGCCTGTCAATAAACTCTTTTACAACGAAACGGCTCTCCACGCAGATAAATGATGAGCATCTGGTCGCCCGAACCGCCCGAGCCGTCATTATAGGGTTAAAAGCAGAACAGGCTAAAAGAATGAAATTTCAACTTGACACCAAAATTCCAGACATGCATGTCATTTCGGAAAACAATAACTCGTAAATTCGACGAACTAGATGACTGAAATTTGGCATACGACTTTTATCACCAGGATTATAAGAGTGCGTAAAATTTTAGCCCAAATCCTTCGTATGGTTTTGTTAGATTGCCAGTTGGGCTGTCAGTTAGTGTGTACGTGAAAGCGATAGCTCATTAAGCAAAAAACTTAGAAAAATGAAATTTGATATAAAATTTTGACATTAAAATCGTAGATCAGAGATCGTAGATTTGAGAACCCAGTCGGTCAAAGGGTAAAAGCCCAAAATATATACTCAATGCTCTTCGTTATATGACGAAGCTAAACACAAAACCTGCCATATTGTGATAATATACAAAAAACTGGAGCGAAGGACACTCCTGCTGGTTAGAAGTGTAATCGTTTTAATTGTTAGACATATTACTATAGTAACCATACGATAGATTAGGCAATTTATTTTTCTATGAATATTTTAACCAGATGGTACATATGTAAGGAAGATACCACATATAAAAAAACCCCAAGTGGCATACCAGGCTAATAGATGTCGAGGAAATATTCCAGACTCAATAATTTACTCCTCTTTAAATTCTCCTTTTTTGTTATTCTCATGTAAATCCAAACATCCCAAGACCAAAAGAGGGAATTCTCCATTCTACGACATGCTACGTTAACGCAACAATAACATCCAATCAAAGCTTCCTCAAAAGCTTCTATCATAGCCATAAAACTATTTTAAGTACATTTCCATTTCAAGATGGTAGCCGTTTTAATGGTACCGTTTCATCTATTGTTCAGCTTTATTCAACGATTCCAGCGAAACGCAAATCCATTCATAATGTCTCCAAAAAACAGATAATAATAAATTGCATTTAATTGTATATATTTTGTTAATACTGATAAAAGCAGACAATTAATTATATATATTTCGTTAATACTGACACAAGCAGACATTTAATCATAATTTGTTATTACTGATAGAAACAATGCGTAAATAATTCACAGTCGAAGAAAATAGCTAAACATTTAAAGACAGCGCTGAAGAGTAGATGCTTTTTGTTTTTTTTTTCGGACACGAAGTCTACTGTTCGCAGAACTACTACTGTCTGTCCTCCACGAGAACTGTCGCCACTCGATTGTCTAGTTTATGGCGATCGCTATAGCAACTGGTTATGCTAGGAAAGATCCATTTCGAATAGGAGGAACCCAACGGAGGTTGGGAGTTTTTTATTCTTGCCGCCAGTTTGCAAAGGGACACATTTGAATGAATTTGTAGTTCACCGTGCAGCCACCATCTTACTGTGATGTTTATAAGCCATTATCTACCTCTGTACATTGGGAGTACCTTTTGTCTAGTGGTTAGCATACTCTACTCAAAACCCTAAGATCCCAGGTTTCAATCCTCGTACTGCTACAAACTTCTACCTACTAGAAATGGATTGTTCCTACGATAACCTGTTTCTATAGCTACCGCCGTCAACTAGATAATTTGGCCGTGACAGTAGTTAGCCTTTTAACCAGACGTCACATACATAAGCAACATTCCACATTGTGAAAAAAGGCAAGTAGCATTCCCGGCTAATAGATGTCGAGGAAATATTCCAGCCTCAATAATTTACCTCCTCTTTTAAATCTCCTTTGTTATCGTTATACAAACCCAAACATCCCAAGACCAAAAAAGGGGACTCTCCACTCTACATCATGCTTCCTCAATGCAACAATATCAAGATCATGAGCACAACCATCCAACCAGAGCCTGCTTAAGAGCTTCCTACCATTTCCATAAAACTGTTTAAAGCACACTTCATAGGGCCCCATCCAAAATAGATTAGGCCAGACCCTCTTTATATGAAAGCGAGCAAATTCAATTTACCTCCAGCAAGAATTCTCTACTCCAATAAGCTTATATGAAGACCGAAATATTCACCGGTGCCCCATAAAAGTTCGTACCTCCCGGCATTTGTTGTGACGTTTAGAGGTCAATCAACCGAAAGATTATGTTGCTCGCCATTTGACTCCTTGGCTCGAAGAAAAGAGAAATACGAGGCGCCATTTAATTCCACTTGGCGTTCATTGGCGACTGGGAACATGTTTCGGGAGTAAAACCAAGAATACGAGCTACAAGATTCTTTGATTTTTGGTGTTATGTTTACAGGAATGACTGTATTTCTTTGCTGAATTTTCTATTATAAAATATTTGCTTTTATTTTTTTAGTACAAATTACGACGCTGTTTTGTTCTTACCAAAAAGAAAGTGTGTGTTTTTAAATAAAATTAAAGGTTTGTAATTTATTTTTATACATACGGTTCAAGATCGAATTATTGGACAGATTAAAAGAAATACGAGGCGCCATTTAATTCCACTTGGCATTCATTGGCGACTGGGAACAAGTTTCAGGAGTAAAACCAAGAATACGAGCAACAAGATGCTTTGATTTCTGACTTTATGTTTACAGGAATGACTGTATTTCTTTGCTGAATTTTGTGTTATAAAATATTTGTTTTTAAGGATTTTTTAAGCACAAATTACGGCGCTGTTTTGTTTTCCCCAAAAAAATATACGATGGTTTTAAATAAAATTAAAGGCTTCCGATTTATTTTTATACATAAGGTTGTAGATCGAATTATTAGACAGATAAAAAGAAATACGAGGCGCCATTTAATTCCACTTGGCGTTCATTGGCGACTGGGAACAAGTTTCGGGAGTAAAACCAAGAATACGAGCAACAAGATGCTTTGATTTCTGACGTTATGTTTATTGTAATGAATGTTGCATCAATGAATGTAATGACGTTATGTTTATTGTAATTTCTTTGCTGAATTTTTTGTTATAATTTTTTGGGGGCTTTTTTAGTACAAATTACGGGGCTATTTTGTTTTCCTCAAAACATGCGTATTTGGTTTTAAATAAAAATAAAGGCTTGCTATTTATTTTTATACATAGGGTTCAAGATCGAATTATTGGACGGATTAAAAGAAATACGAGGCGCCATTTAATTCGATTTGGAGGTCATTGGCGACTGGGAAGGTTTTAAGAGTAAAATCAAAAATACAGGCAACAAGATGCTTTGATTTTGGCTATGATTTTAAGGATGACTGTATTTCTTTTTTGAAATTTGTGATATAAATAACTTGTTTTTATGGCTTTTTTTAGTAAGCTGTAAAACTGTTATTGGTGTAAAGTACTATGTTGTTTGTTTCTCAAGAAAGAATGCGTGTTTTGTTTTAAACAGAATCAAAGGCTTGCGATTTATACATAAGGTTGTAGATCGAATTATTAGACAGTTTTAAATAAATACGAGTCGCATTTCATTCGACTTGGCGTTCATTGGCGATTGGGACAAGTTTCGGGAGTAAAACCAAGAATACGAGCTACAAGATTCTTTGATTTTTGGTGTTATATTTATAGGAATGACTGCATTTCTTTACTGAATTTTCTATTATAAAATATTTGCTTTTATTTTTAGTACAAATTATGGCGCTGTTTTGTTCTTACAAAAAAGAGTGTATTTTTAAAATAAAATTAAAGACTTGGTATTTATTTTTATACATAAGGTTGAAGATCGAATTATTGGACAGATTAAAAGAAATATGAGGCACCATTAAATTCGACTTGCTGGCCATTGGCGACTGGAAAACTTTTTAACAGTAAAATCAAAAATACAGGTAACAAGATGCTTTGATTTTGGCTACGATTTTAAGAATGACTGTATATTTGTTGAAATTTGTGATAAAAAATACTTGTTTTTATGGCTTTTTTAGAATGTTGTTAAGCTTTTTTGGTGCAAAATACTACGCTATTTTGTTTTCCAAGAAAGAATGCGCGTTCTGTTTGAAATAAAATGTAAAGCTTGTGAATTTTGGGACTTATATGTACGGTTAAAGACCGAATAGTTTTAAATATTTAATATCATGAAAATATGCTGAGGAAATACGCTGGTAACCGTGAAATCTTAAATAAGTTTTGACGAAACTTGAGAGAAATTTCGAAACTAGGATAAAGTGATTTTTATTAAAGAGTTCTAAAATGTTTGTTTTCCAAGAAAGAATACGTGTTTGGTTTCGAATAAAATTAAAGGCTTACTATTTATTTTTACACAGGTTAAAAAACAGAACTATTCTAAATATTGCACGTGGAGAAAAAAATAAGCTCGTTACCGTGGAATCTTAAATAGATTTTAACAAAGCTTTAAAGTGAAATTTCAAAACTAGGACCAGTAGTTCTGTCAACAGAAAATCTCGAGTCCAAAAAAAAAGTTGTTGAACAGTTTTCGCTCTAGAGTGGAGGTGGTTTTTAAATTTTTATAGCTTAAACCGTTTAGCTAGAATCGTTCAAGAAACATACTTATAAGAAAAAAGAAAAACAAGATAAGAGGGAGCAAATCCGAAAAACAGCAATTCTCAGAATGTGGTGAAAAGCAATGTGATCTTATCTCATTTTATATAAACTCGTCTTATTTTTTAGTGCAAATTACTTACAAAAGTCTCTGCTCTCATCAGTAATTACGACATTACAATTAAATGCCTGCTTTTATTAGTATTAACCAGTTACTCGCCGCACAATTTTGAAAAAATTTGTTCAAAAATTGATTATTTTTATTGATGTGGTTTATAGAATTCTAAACCGATTAATATAAGAGGCATTTAATTTTTCTTTAAATTTAACGTTTTTCTTAGATATGAAATTATTATCTATCTTATTATCTTTTATATTATTATCTTTTTTAAATTTTACCTTATATTTGGCTTTTGTTGCACATCCAAGCTACGCAGAAAAATTTCAATGCAGGCATTTAAAAAATATGTGTAATTTTTGGACAGAAAAAATTTTGTGCGCATTCAATAATGTACATTATTATCTGCAAAGGAAATCTTCTTGTTCACTTGAGCTACTGATTTTCCAAAAATTAAACGCAAGAAAACAAACACTGAAATTGAATACTTTCAAAACATGTTCCAACAGAAGAAATATTCTAAATCTTCATACTATTGTTGTGTAATCAAATTACAAGCATTTTTCTGCCATCTATGAAGCATTTTTGTAAATAAAAATGATGCTTGCGCGATAAAAATTGGAATTTCCATGGCTTTTTATCGCAAAAGAGAAGCCCATGCGAGACAAAATTTGTTCGAATTAGCATGGGAGATGGGCGCAACAATTAACCGGTTAACAAAATAACAATTAAATGTCATTTGTTATTATTGGTATTTTTCGGGGCATTATGAATGGGTTTCGTTTGGCTAGAATAATTGGAAAACGCTGAACATTACATGAAATGGAACCACTAAAACGGCCTCCTTTTCTGAAATGGAATCAAAAAATAAAAATCCTTAACCATACGAGGTTTTAAACGACTTCAAGGAACATTCATACCACATTCGAAGAAAGTCGAACGACGCATTTGGTCGTGACTGCATACCAGACAAATACATTGCCCATCCAGTTGCTGAAAAATTAAATAATTCTTTCCTTTACATTTAACGAAGTAAAAATTACTTAAAATCATTTTTCCTGTTAATTCATTACCATCAAATCTATCTATTCAACATAATTGGCAATGCAAGAGGACCAGTAACCCAGACCCAAACACTAGGCCGATTTCAATAATTTTTATTTCATATGAAAGCTTATGACCTCTAAATATGGCATCGAAGGTCGCCTACCCCTCTCCACCCTCCATTTTCGAGCGAAATCGAAAAAAATACTTCTCCGCCGTACATTTTCTATGGGGGGAAAAACCATGAGACAGTTCCCCAGCCACAACCACTGGATCGATTTCAACACTTTTTATTTCATGTTTAAGCTTGTGATCTCTGGGTCAATGACTGCCTCGCCAACACCACCATTTTCGAGATATATCACAAAATAAAACTTTGGCAGAGTCCCTCAGCCTCTACAACCGTCAATTCTCCAATTTATTTCACCAAGTTGCAAAAATAACCACAGGTTATTAATATTACGGGCGAACAGCTGGTCTCCGAGGGAGGCTAGTATTTATAAAACTATATAGTGCGTGGTTTGAGCTCTCATACAAGCCAATCTATTTGAAATTATAAAAACTGCAGTCATATATGCATTAGTGGCATTAGAGTTTGTCCGATGTGGGGCACGGTCTGCTCTACAGGGGGGACACAGTCTGCTCTACAGGAGGCACTGTTTGCTCTACAGGGTGGCAAGGTCTGCTCTACAGGGGGTCACGACTTATTCTACGGGGGACGAGTGTAATGAAATTGGCGAGTGTCTCAAATTTCCGCAAGATCTTTATCAACTATTTGAATATATCGTACAAAAATTTTCCATGACGGGGGACACAGCATCCCCGACTGGGGTGCCTTTCCCCCGGTCCTCCCTCTGTCGCCACCCCTGCATTTATGCTACAGAAATCGTGGCTTGCTCCTTCGCGGGAGATTTTGATGGCATTCGATTAAATAAAACTTCCAGGTAACATACTTTAAAAAGCAATATGCTGTATGACTAAACCTATACAGCACCGCCAGCTACTTCCGTTTACTCGTAACCATCACCCCATAACCGAAACGACCCCATTAAACGAATAACAACCTCCTCCAGAACTCGACAACCATACGTTCTTTTATACTATCGTCTGCGAAAAGGCGACCACGTCCCACTCTCTTCCCAGAGAAGCACCAATAGGCCATCCAGAAATATCCCCCCGAGGGGTGCTTCCCACCACTGGGTGATTGTCGGTTTCAATGGAATCCCGATCTCACCCCCCATTGGCTCCGAAAGGGGAATTTGCACTCTTCGAGGGAATGAAATTGAGTAGGGAGAGGTGGCTTTTCTATTATGCAGCGCCGACGGTGCATTGTGACGGGAAGTGAAGTGATTTCAGACGTGCCATCGCGTCGAGGGTGCCTCGCGGATGGCATTTGGTTAATAAGTGAGCTCTGGATGATGGCAGGTGGTATGAGATTCGAGATGCATGCAGTCAAGGTTAGTTAACCGAGGCTGTGATCGGCCGAGCAGTTGTGCAGGGTGGAAAGGTTACGAGTTTTAGAGTCATTTAATTTGTGAACGAATAGAACTGCAGTTATTAAAGTGGTGTCTATCTATAGGAAAGTCAGAATGAGAGATCCTCCTTCGAAAACTTTCGGATATACAGGGAGAGTCAAAAATCCTTAGATAAACTTGAAGGGAAAGTCGGGCCAGTGGCGTAACGACCGATGACAAGGGGGTGGGTATAGAATCTTGGGCCTCAATCTTAGGATGCCAAATAGAGACAAAACATTTGTGAGTTTTTGTCACTTTCTTTAAGCCAAATATCACGCGTGGGGGAAAAACAGCATCATGCCCGTGGCGGTATTTACACTTGGCAAACCACTGATGACGACTGGGGACGATAAAATCATATCCCCCCGGGCGCCACTTGTTTTCGCTACGCCACTGAGTCAGGCATACATAGATGAATCAATTTTACATAGGAACATATGGTGGCAAGATAAGACAGATAGAAGGGCAGCTGGGACAGTGCAGTAACGAAAAATTAACAGATTTAATGTTACAGGACAATTTGTTGCGATGAATCTATACCGGGACTTACTTCTGCAATCAG